>RCUC01122973.1:0-46839 GCA_003697995.1 Taxidea taxus jeffersonii
TGTGTGTGTGTGTGTGTGTGTGTGTGTGTGTGTGTTGTTGTGGGTGTGTGAAAGCCAATTTTTATTTATATGATTCCTGTTCAGTGGTTCTGAGTGTGTGTGTGTGTGTATGTGTGTGTAACTGCGTGTGTGGGCGGTGTTGTTTCGGAGAGATATGAATCTGACAGGTGTTCTGACTTGAGTTGTGTATCCCTGGGTGTGTTGAATATTGGGGTGCATCTCTGGGCTTGAGGTGTGTTGATTACATGCAGTTCATGGGTCATATGTATGTGGTGTATGTATTCTTTGTTGCACGTGGCCTTGGTGTTATGTAACATGGAATTATGTTTTATATGGTTGCTATTGGGTGTTTCTCTACTGCATATTGATGGGTAACAGGTTGTGTGTATGTATATCCATGCACTCTGCTATTGGGGTATATGTTGTGCATGGGTTGTTTGTATCTTCGTTTCTTGTGTGTGCGATGTAGTTTTGGGTGGACTCTGTGTGCTGAGTTTGGTGTAGCTTGGTGTGTGCGTGGTGTGCATGGCAGGGTGCTGTTTTATATTGTCTCCTTGGGGTATGCTTGTGGGAGGTGGGTGGTGTGCATATGGAATCTTGGTGTGTGTGTGGTGTTTGTGCTGTATACACATGGTATGCTTCTGGGTGGGATAAGGTTTGAGCGTTTCTGGCATACATGGGGTATGTGTTGTTACGAGACCAGTGCATATGCAGTGTATGCATGTGATTTATGCTGTCTGTGCAGAGTACATTGTATTGCTGAAAGTATTGCTATGTGTGTTGATTTGGAATTGTTTCAGTGTGCGCCTTTGTAGATGCCTGATGTGTCTGACAGTAATAGGTCGATTTCCTGTGTTCCATATGTGGTGATGTGAGCTGTGCATGAGGGGTAGACTTATGGCATGTAAGCAGTGTATATGGGGAGTGTGGGTGCTGAATGTGTAGTGTTCTTTGTTGCCTTATGGGTGAGTGTGAGGGAATAGGTGACAAGATTGTCCAAAGGGGAGTGTAGTGTGTCTACAGTGCAGTGGTGCGTTTGTGCTTGTATGGGTGGTGTGTGTTGGAGACCTGTGTTTTGTGTGGAATAGGGATAGTGGGTATAGAGTTCAGTGTGGTGTGTGTGGTCGCCAGATGTGGGTAGGTGTGCGTGCTCTATATATTGTCTGGGTCATGTGTCTGCGGTTTGAGATGCACATGTGCAAAAGGTGTCAACGATGAGTGGTATGAATCGGTTGGCTGTGTTTCCTACAAGTGGTTTCAGTAGGGGTGTGTGGTGTTTCTGCTGGGAGTAGTTTGGACGGTATGGAGTGTGTGTTTCTGCTATACGGATGGCCTGTGTTGGAGGTGTGATGTGCCTGTGAGGGAGGTGTTGCCTATGTCTGCTGTCCTTCTAGTGTGTGTCTGCGTGAGTGTGTGTGCTATGAGTACTCTGTGTGGTGTTCATGTGTTTTCACAGTCACGTATGAGTGTGATATATGGGTGGTGGCTGTCTCTGGGTGAGTTACCCGTGTTGGTGGTACTGGTGTGGTGTGCCTCTGAGTCTTCGGGATATCATGTGTCCATTTTTGGATGTCTAGGTCATTGCATGTTTGGTCTATCTGGGTGTGTTGTGCCTGTGTAGTGGAATGGTCATAGGTGATGTCTGCCTGTGTGTGTGTGAGAAGTGTACAGAGTATTTTGAATTTGTGGAGTGCACGGCTGAAGGCTTTGTGTGTTTGTGTTTTGTGTTTGTAGATGTGTGCACGTACCATACGTGTTGTGTGGGACGGGTGCTTGCGATGTATCTCATAGGCGTAGGTGAGGGGAACTTGTCGTCCATGAGGTAGTAGGGTGCTGTCTTTTGTCCTTGTGAGTTATGGAATGCTTTGGGCTCTCTGTGTGCCTTCTATGTTTGTGTGTATTATCGATGTTCTGAGCAGGTGTTCTACATGGGTAGCTAGTATATGGTGTTTTGGGTGTGACTGTTTTGGACTTGAGGTCGATGGAATTTGTGTATATGGTGTATGTCTCCTGTGGATGGTATTGGATAGGTGTGTGTAGAGGAGGTGTGTGGTGTGCACTGTGTGTGTTCCACGCATTGTGACTGTGTTTTTGTGTGTTTTTGGTGAACGTGGGGAGTGTTTTCTATGATTCCCTGATAGATGTGTGCTACGTGTGTTCAGCAAGAAACCTGGGGGGTGGCACATAGGACACACAATGCTGTATGTTGCATTTGGCCACTGAGTTGGGTGACGGGGTGGTCATTTCCCTTCATGTGTGTGTGCTGTAGGTGTGCTTTGTGTGCTGTGTATTCTGTGTGTTTTATGGGTGACATGTAACTCCAGTGTATATGTGTGTGCCCTGTGTAACAGTGGTGTGTGTATTGTGTCTGCCAAAAAGGGTGTAGTTTGTATGTGTGCTCTGGGTGTGATCTACTGGTGCAGGGTCGGCAGGCTATGGGTTGTTCATGTGTGTGCTTGTAGTATGTGCTGTTGGCATGTAATGGAATGCATCTGTGTCCGTGGATTTTATGGCAGCCGTGCAGTGTGCCTCAGTTTGTGAGATATGCAGTGAGAGAGGAAATATGTTTGGTGATTCCAAGACTAATCATCAGTGTACTACCCACAGAACCTTATGCAGCACCTGCACGGGGTTGGAGGACCATTGTTTTGAGGAGGAATATCAGACAGCACTTATGGTGGCTGAATGCAGAAAACAGGCGTGAATTCCTCAAAATCTGGGACCATTGTCTGTGAATGAGAGCTCCATGACCCCCTAATGTGAAGCAAGACAGAGTGGGAAATATGGAAGGGTATGGGAGTGCCTATTAAGGGGATCCGCACAAGCACAGACACAAGCTGAAAAGTCAACCAGGGAAGGAGAAAACTTTGTTTCCCCTAAGCCCCAGAATGCGGCCAACTCCCATTCAAACCACTCACATAGCCTGCACACAACCATTTCCTGCTGAGCCTCTTCAGAAACCTGAACTTTCCAGATGTCCCAGGTGTTCTGCAAAGCAATTTGGAAGGGACTCACAGTGTCACATATTCACAGTCCTGAGAAGCGTATGGGTGACTCCTCTTCCATGTGAGCCTGTTGTTCTTTGACATGGACACGGAATGATTCATTAGGATCCTCTCATTCCAGAAAAAGAGAAGAGGATAGGAGCACCTGTTGGGCTCGGTGGGCTACCTATCTGACTCTCGGTTGCAGATGACGTGATGATCTCATGAGTAGAGCGATGGAGCCTCCATGTCCGGGTGCGTGGTATGTGGGGAGCCCACACGAAGATTCTCTCCCTCTTCCCCTCCCTTGAGTCATGCCCACTCCCCATCTGTCTCTCTCAAACTAATCATTGATGTTCAGAATAGAACCACTAGCCCAGTCTCCCAACGAGTTGGCTTTGTCAGGTCTAAGAAACCACTCTGGGTTTGGGAAAGGAAATCTCCTTGGGCTCTACCAGAGAGCTGGTCAGCAAGAGGCTCCCATTCCTCTTTTAGAAAGAGAGAGACCATGCCTGGCCTTAGACATTTCTTCTCTCTTTCAGGCCAGGGACTAGAGACAGCAGTCATTAAGGGAAAGGTGGTCATTCCTCTCTTTGGAAACTCCTGCGTTTGCACCTGGGCCTTCAGTCAATATTCACTGAAAGCTCTGAAAGAGCCCTCACTAGGTCTGGCAGAATAGTCTGGCTGCCCTCCCCCTGTGGTCTTCAGATTGGAGGCCTCAGAGTGAGATAAAGAGTAGATCCAGCTGACCAGCCATAATGCTACTCACTCGATGCAGCCATGCAGCTTGCAGTCTCAAGAAGGGGCAGGAGATTCCTTGGTGATATCCAACACTGACTCTTCTCACCGGGCACAGGACCACAACAGAAACTTGCCACTGACCACTGAGTGCTGGCTGTGTGAATGACAGCTCCATGGGCCACCACTGTGATCCAAGTGAAGGTTTCAAATTCAGCAAGCTTACTAGAATGTCCTTAGGAGGGCCAATGTTCTCCATTCCATTGAGAACAAAACAAATCAGACACTTGTTTTCACTGTGTTTCTCTTGGCTATCACAATGTGACCATGTGTCTCTGAATACCTCCTTCCTATCCTCTGCCGCCATATTCCAGTTCCCTATCTCTGCCAACATCCAGGTAGTTCTGAGACAAAACTGCAAACAGATCCCTGGCCCCAACTAATTGCACAGGCCCAGGGGCTCGGACTGACTCCCAGGCTAACTGAGGCATACTTTTCGAGGGGCCTCAAGCCTGAAGCTAGTATGGAAAGAGAACCCAATGGATGGAAGGGGATACAGAGAGCCAGAATTTTCAGCAGAGATGAGAATGTGATATATTTAAAAAGGAAGGTACTAGCAAGCACACTCTCCCAGCGAGCTCACCATATCAGGAGATAGAAAGAGCTGTGGGCTTGGGCAAAGAGAACCTCCATTGGCTACACCTGGAAGCTGGGTCAGGAAGCCACCTGGAATCTTCCTGCTCAAAGAGAATGGAAGCTTATGGCCCTGAGTCCTTTTCCTGTCCTTCCCATCGATGAATACACATAAGAGTAGCTCAGGGAGAGATGGGGTGCTTTGTGGGGCGACCCTCAAGTGTTTGGAGCTGGGACTCGGTATACTCTACCACGCAAGGGCTCTTTCAGATCATGTCCTGCCATGCAGCATTCTCTGCATGTGTGAACAATCTTTTCTTCTGAATTGAAGCATGTCCATCATCCTGAGAGAAGGAGACAACCTGGGTATGCATAAGCAGGCTGACAACAACCAACCAGGAATTAAGCAGGAATGTGTGTGTACGTGTGTTTGTGTATGTGTGCTTTGTTGTGGGTGTGTGAAAGCCTCCTTGCTCTTTATATGATTAGGATGTGGTTGTGCTGTGTGTGTGTGTGTGTGTGTATGTGTGTGGTCAGTGTTGTTTCAGAGTGATATGAATCTGATAGGTGTTCTGACTTGAAGTGTGTTTATCTGGGTGTGTTGAATAGCTGTGGGCATCTCTAGGTTAGAGGTGTGTAGAGTTCATGCCGTACATGGGTCACATGGGTGTGATGTGTGTCTTGTGTGTTGCACATGGCATTGGTGTATGATGAAGTTCTGTTTCTGATGGTGGCTATTGGGTGTTTCTCTAGTGCATATGGGTGGGGAGTGGGGGTGTGTATGTATGATATTCATGCAGTGTTTTAGTGGGGTATGTGTTGCGCGTGGGTTGAATCTTCCTTTTTGGTGTGTGTGTGTGTGGTGTGTGTGGACTCTGTTTGCTGAGTGTGGTATACCTGTGGTGTATGCATGGTGTGTTTGGCGGAGTGCTATTGAATATGATCTCTTTTGGGTATGCTTGTGCGAGGTGGGTGGTGTGCAATGGAATCGTAGTTTGTGTGTGGTGTTTTTGCTGTGTATGCATGGTGTGCTTCTGTGTGGGATAAGTGTTGTGCGTTTCAGGCATACAAGGGGTGTGTGTTGTTACGTGAGAAGTTCATATGTAGTGTATGCATGTGAATTAGCTGTTTGTGCAGGTTACATTGTATTGCTGAAAGTATGGCTGTGTGTTTATTTTGGAAGGTTTGTGTGTGTTTGTAGATGTCTGGAGTGTCTGAGAGTAATACGCTGATTTCCTGTGGTCCATGTGTGGTGATGTGAGCTGTGGGTGAGAGGGAGAGTTATTGCATGTAGGCAGTGAATATCGGGAGTGTGGATGCTGTATGTGTAGTGAATTCTTTGTTGCCTTACGGGTGAGTGTGATGGGAATAGGTGACGGGATTGTCCATAGGAGAGTGTAGTGTGTCTATGGTCGGGTGGTGCATTTGTGTTTGTATGGGTGGTGTGTGTTGGAGAACTGTGTTATGTGTGGAATAAGGATAGTGGGTATGGAGCAGGGGGTGGTGTGTGGTCTCGAAGATGTGGGGAGGTGTGTATGGTCTATATGCTGTTTGGGTGTTGTCTCTGTGGTTTGAGATGCACATGCACAAAAGGGGTCAATGATGAGTGATATGCACCATTTGGGAGTGTGTTCTACAAGTGGTTTCAGTGTGGGTGTGTGTGTTAATTCTGCTGGGAGTAGTTTGGACGGTATGGGGTGAGTGTTTCTGCAGTAGGGATTGCATGTGTTGGAGATGTGTTGTGCCCCTGAGGGAGGTGTTGCCTACATCTGCTGTCCTTCTGGTGTGTGTGTGCGTGCGTGTGTGGGCTATGAGCATTTGTGTGGTGTTCATGAGTTTTCACAGTCATGTGTGAGTGTGGTATATGGGTGGTGCCTGTCTATGGGTGTCTAGGGGAATAGGTGACGTGCTTGCACATAGGATAAAGTAGTGTCATTGAGGTACGGTGGTGCATTTGTGTTTGGGATGGGTGGTGTGTGTTGGAGATACGTGTTCTGTGAGGAATAGGTGTAGTGGGTCTGGAGCATAGGGTGGTGTGTGTGGTCTCAATGAAGCGGTACCTGTGTATGTTCTATACGTTCTCTGACTCGTGTCACTATTGTTGTGATGCGCATGCGCACACTGGGTCAACGATGATTGGTATGAATCGGCTGGGTGTGTGTTAGACAAGTGGTTTCAGTGCGGGGTATGTGTGTTTGTTTTGCTGGGCATACTTTGTACTGCATGCGGTGAGTGTTTGTGCTCTAGGGATGGTGTGTGCTGGAAGTAACATGAGCCTGTGAGGGAGGTGTTGTCTTTCTCTGCTCTCGTTCTGGTGTGTGGGTGTGTGTGCTCTGAGTGCTGTGTGTAGTGTTCATGGATTTTCCAGGTCCATGTGTGAGTGTGCTCTGTGGGTGGTACCTGTCTCTGGATGACTTACCCCTGTTGGTGTTGTAGGTGTGGTGTGACTCTTCTTGGTTTTGTGTGTTCTGTTTCTGGTATTTCTTGGTAGTATGCACGTTTGGACCCCTTGGGACATTTTCGGTGTCCTGTAATTGTCCTGTCTGTGTAGTAGTTTGGTGCATGGGTAATGTCTGCCTGTGTCCATGTGACTTCTTTATTGTTTGTGGCATGGATGCCTGTAGACTTTCTGTGGGTGTTTGGCCATGGGTTCATGTTACATGGGTGCTGTGTGTGTGAGGGGTATGGGTGATGTGTTTGTGAGGTCCAGGCGAGGAGAATGTGTCGTCCATGAGGTAGAAGTGTGGTGTCTGTCGTGTGTGTGAGTTTTGGTAGGCTATGGGCTATGTGTGACTTCTATGTGTTTGTGTGTAACAACGATGATCTGTGCAGGTGATGAATATGTTGAGATTTTATGGGGCATTTTTGTTAGACTGTGTTATATAGGAGATGAATGAAATGTATATGTATGGTGTATTCTGCAGTGCACCGAATTGGACGTTTCTGTGCCGTGCATTGTGTGTTGCACACATTGTGTTTGTGTGTGTGTGTGTGTGTGTGTGTGTGTTTGGTGAACTTGGGGTATGTTTTCTATGTTTCTGTTATAGTTTTGTGTTCCGTGTGTCCTGCGAGATGCTTGGGTATGTTCCATGTGTGGTGTATGTTGCGTCTGGGCACTGTGTGTGGTGACGGGGTTTACATAGGCTTCCATGTGTTTGTGCTGTAGATTTGCTGTGTGGTGTGTGTGTGTGTTCTGTGTGTTTTCTGGGCAATGAGTCAGGACAGTGTATATGAGTGTGCTCTATGTGGGAGGGGAGTGTTTATGGTGTATACCTAGTATGGGCATGGTCTCTTTGTAGCATATAGGTTTAGGATGTTTGTGTGCCCTGTGTGTGATCTATCAGTCCCGTGTCTGCAGGCGATGCGTTGCGAATGGCGTATATATGTATTTGGCGCTGTGGCATGGGATGGAATGCATCAGTGTCTTTGGATGTCGTGGATCCTTGGGGTGGGCCGTGGTATGTGTTATCTGCAGTGAAATCAGTGAGAGATGGAATGTTTTGGTGATTGTATAGCTAATGTTCTGTGCACTAAGCACAGGACCTTATGCAGCACCTACATGGCCTTTTTGGACCATAGTTTTGTGTGGGATATCCATCACCAATCATGCTGGGGGAACACAGAAAATGTGAGAATTCGTCAAAACCTGGGATGATTCTGTTTGAGTGAGGGCTCCATGACCCCTGAATGTGAGCGAGGACAGTTCAAAATATGGAAGGTTATGGGAGTGCCCATTAAGGGGATCGACACAGGTAGGGCAATGAAGAGAAAACTCAAGTGGGGAAGGTGAGAACTAAGTTTGTTTACCCTTGCCTCAGGAGTGAGGCCAACTCACATGAAAACCACTCCTTGGGCCTACACACAAAGGTTTCCTGCTGAGCGTCTTCAGATACTTGAAGTTCTCGGATGTCCCAGGTGTTCCAAAACCCAATGTGGAGGGGCCCTGTGCTAGAACATAAGCACAGTTCTGAGAAGTTTGTGGCAGTCTCCTCCTTCAAGTGAGCATATTGTTCTTTGACACGGACACAGAATGATCCCTAAGGCTCCTCTAGTTATGGAAAAGGAGAAATGGATCGCAGCACCTGGTCGTCTCTGTGGGGGAAGTGTGTGACTCTTGGATGCAGCTGAGGTCATGATCTCATGGGCTGTGAGATGGAGCATCCTCGTCCTGGTGCCTACTCAGCAAGGAGTGTACATGAAGATTCTGTCACCCTGTTTCTCCACCCAGTCATGTGCACTGTGCATCCCTCTCTCTCAAACAAATCAGCAATATTCAGAATTGCACCACTATGTCAGTCCCCCGACGAGTTGGCTATCTCAGGACTAAGACACAAGTCTGGGACATTGTATATATGTGTGTTTTATGTGGGAGGGATGTCTGTATGGTGTATGCCTAGTATGGGTGTGCTCTCTTTGTAGCATATGGGTTCAGGTTTTATGTGGGTTCTGTGTGTGATTTTTTGTTGTGGTGTCCCCAGTAGATGGGTTTTGAGTGGTGTGTATGTGTAGTTGGCGATGTGGAATGGATTGGAATGCGTCAGTGTCTGTGGACTTCGTGGAGCCAGTGGGGTTAGCCTTGGTATGTGTTTTCTGCAGAGCAGTCAGAGAGAGTGAGAATGTCTCTGTTGAATGTATGGCTCATCTTCGTAGTGGTAACCACAGAACCTTATGCAGCACTTGTTTGGGGTTGAGGACCATCCTTTTGGGTGGGATTTCAGACTCCAATCATGCTGGCTAAATTTAGGGAAAAAAGTGAGTATTCGTCAAATACAGGGAAGATTCTATGTGAGTGAGAGCCCATGACCCCTGAATGTGAGCAAGGACTTTTCGAAATATGGAAGGTTATGGGAGTTCCCATTAAGGGGATCCATACAGGAGGGGAAATGAAGAGAAAAGTTAGCAGAGAAGGAGAAAACTAACTTTCTTGCCCTTGCCCCAGGAGTGAAGCCAACTCCCATGAATATCGCTCCTTTGCCCTACACTCAGATGTTTCCTGCCAAGCCTCTTCGGACACCTGAAGTTTCTGGATGTCCCAGGTGTTCTGAAACCCAATTTGGAGGGACCCTGTGTTGGAACATACCACAGTCCTGAGAAGTCTGTGGGAGTCTCCCCTTTCAAGCGAGCATATTGCTCTTTGAGACGGACACAGAATGATCTGTAGGGCTCCTCTAGTTAAAGAAAAAGAGAAAAGGATTGGAGCACCTGGTGGGATCTGTGGTTGAAGTATGTGACTCTTGGATGCAGCTGAGGTCGTGATCTCATGGGCTGTGAGATGGAGTGTCCCTGTGCTAGTGTGTGCTCTGTGGGAGTGTATACATAGATTCATCACTCTGCTCTTCCACCTAGTCATGCTCACTACACATCCTTTTCTCTCAAACAAATTAACGATGTTCATAATGGAACGTTAGAACTCAGCATGCTTGGGAGAAGGGCTACAGGAGGGCCAATGTCCATTCCTATGGGAATGAAATAAATTTCACAGTTGTTTTAACCTTGTTTCCCTTTACTACAGAAATGAGACCCAGGTGTCTCTGAAAAAAACTCCATCCCAGCCTCTGTTGCCCTATTACAATCCCCTATCCCTCCCAATGTCCATGTATTTCTGAAGACCATGAGCTTCGAGTCCTGAGGCCCAATGTAATACACAGGCCCAAGACCTCAGCTGGACTACCAGGTTTCCTGAGACACAAGATTCGAATGGCCTCAGGCTTGAATCTGCTATGGAAAGAGAAGCAGTGGTAGGAAGTGGATACTGAGGGCCAGATTTCTTCAGTAGAGATGAGCATATGATGATGTTAAAAGGAACGGTCTAGCAAGCACACTTTGTTAGCAAGCTCAAGATTTCCAGAATAAGAATCAGCTGTGTTCTTGGGCAAAAGGAACTTCCAGTGCCTACACCTGGGAGACCTGTCAGCAAGTTGCCTGGATTCTTCTTGCCAAAAGAGAATGAAAGCTTCTGGCCCTGGCTCCTTTCTTGTCCTTCCCATACTGACTACAGAGATTGGCTCAGGGAGAGCATGGGTGCTTTTGGGTCAAGTCTTAAGGGTTTTTACTGAGGCTTGGTGTCCTCCACCAGGCAAGGCCACTTCAGAGCACAGCCTGCTCAGCACCATTCTGGGCAAGTGTAAACAATCTTTCTTCCTTATTGAGGGCATGTCTGTCAGCCTTGGGAAAAACACAACCTAGCTATGATTAGCAGGCTATCAGAAGCCAAAGAAGTAAGCAGGACTCTGCGTGTGTTTGTGTGTGTGTGTGTGTGTGCTTGTGTGTGTGTGTCTGCATTCTGATGTGGCTGTGTGTAGGCATCTTTGTTATTTATAATTGTAGTGTGTGGTGCTGTTGTGTGTGTGTGTGTGTGTCTGCGTTCTGATGGGGCTGTGTGTAGACTTCGTTGTTATTTATAATTGTAGTGTGTGGTACTGCTGTGTGTGTGTGTGTGTGTGTGTGTGTGTATGGTCAGTGTTGTTTCAGCGTGATATGAATTTGGTGGTTGTTCTGCCTCTTGAAGAGGTTGTGTGTTTTACATAGGTGTATTGAATACGGTAGTGTATCTCTGTGCTTGAAGCGTGTTGAGTATGGGCAGTTCATGAGTCTCTTGGATGTATTGTGTGTCTTGGGTGTTTTATGTGGCATTGGTGTGGGATGGAGTTGTATTTTGTATGGTGGATACTGCTTATGGGTGGAGAGTACTTGGTGTGTATGAATGATATCCATGCAGTGTTAGTAGCATATGTGTTGGTTGTGGGTTGTTTGTGCTATCTGCTTCTGGTGTGTGTGGTGTTGTTTTGGATGGACTAGGTGTGCTGCATTGTGGGTATCGATGGTGTGTACATGTTGTGTGTGAGTGGATGCCTTTAATGTGGTCTCTGTGTGGTTTGCTTTTGGAGATGGGTGGTGTGCCTCTTGAATCATGGTGTATTGTTTCTGTGTTACGTATGCATGGTGTGCTTTTGTGTGGGATCAGTATTGTGAGTTTCTGGTGTGTAAGTGGTGTGTGTTGTTAGGTGACCAGTGCCCATGTAGTGTATGCAGGTAATTCATGCTGCCTGTGCATTTTGCCTTGTACTGTGTAAATGATCTCTCTGTGTGTTGGTTTGGGTATGATTTCAGTGTGTGCATTTGCATATGTCTGGTGTGTGGGAGATTAATGTACGAAATTCTTGTGGTACATGTGCGGTTATGTCAGTTGTGGGTGATGGGCAGAGTTGTGGCATATAGGCAATGGATGCGGGCAGTGTGGGTGCTGTATGTGTGGTGATTTGTTTGTTGCTTGTGGGGTGTGTGAGAACGGAATAGGAATTGAACTCGATTGATAGTGGAGATAAAAATCCGGCATCTTGTGCCATGAGTTTCAGAGCCTGGAATGGATGGGGCCCTCCACCTGCCCCCAAACCTGGGGTGGGAAGCACAAATGGTCCTGGAATCTGATCAGTGCCAGAATAATCAAACATCCATCCAGAATTCACACAAGCCACGTGTTTCCCTTGAATGGTCACGTGGGACCTGGATGTTACTCAAAGACCTGAAACTCAAAAGCACTCTGACCATGCCCTGGAACCCAACACTTCTAAGTGGCAGACCTTCAGCCTGAATCAGAAACTCAGCTCAAAGCTTTGGTAGGATTCCAAAGCCCATGAATATGAACCCCACCATTGTCCAAACAGTAACACCGACCCTGGAACGGAGCGTTCCCTGATGTTTGGGAAAGCAGTAATGATTCTGGAGACTTGGCCAATGGCAGAGCCATCAGGTATGCACTGCGAGAGAGCACATGCCACCTGGATCCCTGCATTGCCTTGAGAATGTGAAAGGGTTTTGGTGACTCAACCAGTGAACAAGGCCACAACCGTATGACCAGTCGCAACACTGGAAAGCAGAAGCTGGAGCCTTGCCCTGATCCTGGCCCTCTGATCAGCTCTCATGGCATTTCTCCACACAGTCTTTAAGTGGACTCATGCGGAAAGCTGTGAAGAAGTTGGAAACCTAGTCCTTTAAGAGTACGTGTGGATTCATAAGCAACATTCCATAGCTTAGTTCTGAGGAATATGCCTGTCTAGCATGGAACTTGCACAGAAAATCTTGTCTCATGGATGTAGAAAGTTTCTGAAGGCACGTGTCTATATATAAAGACTGTATGTATATCTATTTCACTCAAGGAAGGAGCACGGTAAAGGAAGCATTTTTCAAGTGATAGCTTCCTGGTTGCTAAAAGCCTTTTCCATAGTATAAGGAAAAGCATAAGTTAGGTGCCGTCAACATGTCCCTTAGAAAAAGCCCTGTCAAGAATCTGTCATTCTGCTATCATCTTTCCTGAAGCTGGTCCAAACATATGTGCAGAAGCACAAGGAAAGAGCCCTCGGCTTAAAACCTGAGGCACAATTCCAGGGCAAATGGTGCTGTATAATAAAATCTTGGTTTGTAATGGTGGAAGAAGTTTCAAAATAAGCGTACAGGAGGGAAAGGAATGGGCCATGTCTTTTTCTCTGATTAACAGGTCTGGGAGCAGGAAACAGTCAATGAATGAGAGTTTCCAAGCAGTCATTATAAGTGTCAAGTCGGTCTGTAGCAAGAATAAGGAACAGGCCATTGATGTATATCTGGAAATGCCACTATGGGAAAATGGAGTTCATCATTCACCTTCCACTATCCAGAAGAAAGAAGCCTTCCCAAAGATGAGTATGAAAGCCAAACCAACTTGCCATATACTGATCTCAGAGACACTAATCTCTGCGGGGTGCCATGGTCAACCCAAAAACTTCTCTGCAAATGTAGGTATGGATGCATAAATCGAAGTGCCATTTCCTTCAGTCCAGGGACCACTGTGTGGGTAAACTCGTTCAGAGAACAACAACTTCCTGAAGATAGATGCATTTCAGCAAGGGCATGTGAGAACCTGTGGAAAATGACATCCACTTACCAGTGGGAAATGCGTCTGTGAAGAATGGAGAGGTCCTGGACATCTGGGAAAGGAATAATGATTCTGGAGACTTGGTCAATGTCAGAGTGATCAGCTAAGAACAGCAAGAGAGACAGTGTCACCTGGAGAATGTGAGAGTTTTTGTGACTCAACTAGTGAACAATGCCACAAAGGTATGAGCAGCCCAGACAGCCAAAAGCAGAAGCTAGAGCCTCACCTTGATGCTGGCCCTCTGTTCTGCTCTCAGGGCCTATTTCCAGTCAGCCTTCCAGTGGACACCTAGGTTAAGCCGCAAAGAAGTTGGAACCCTAGTTTTTTAACAGTATGTATGGATGCATAGGGAACATCCCATGTGCTTAGCTCTGAGAAGTACACCTCTCTAGCAAGGCACTTGAAATGAAGCCCTCGGTTCACAGAGAAAAAACATTTTCAGAGTACGTGTGGAAACAAGGAGAGTACGTCTATCTGCTTAAATCTAAATAGAAACACGGTAGAAGAAGCTCTGTCAAATTTTTAATTTCCAGTGTCTAGAATCTTTTTCCATAGTATGTAGGAAAGGCTAAGATAGGTGCCATTCACATGTCCCCTAGAAAAGGCTCTGTGGAGTATCCGTTATAGGGCTAATATCTTCTTTCCTGAACGTAGACTTTCCAAATGTTTGTGCAAAAGCACAGGAAGGAGACATATGCTTAAAATCTGAAGACCCATTCCAGGGCGACTGGAGCTGCTCACTAACATCTTGTTTCATGACTGTGGGAGCAATTTCAAAATTGAAGCCTTGAAGGCTAAACAAGGGACCAAGTCCTTCGGTCTGGATAACAAGTCACGTGGAAGGGAACGACAATGAATGTATTTTTCCAGATCATCCTTGTAATGGTAAGCTGGTGTGCATGGAAGCCTAAGGAACAGACAGTGAAATTATCTTGGAACCACGACCTTGGGGACATGTGGTTCATCACACAGCTACCCCTTTATAGATGAAAGAAACCTTCCCAAAGCTCTGTGTGAAAGCAAAAGCAAAGCATCATATGATTATCTCTGAGAAACAAACCTGTGCAGGGTGCCATGGTCAAGCTCCAAGTGTGTCTTAAATTGTATGTGTGGACGCATAGAGGGAAGTGCCATCTCCAGGAGTCTGATGTCCAAACTTTCAGTTAGACTGTCTTTCGAATAACCACTTCTTACTGAAGTTACAAGGCTTCCAGAAAGGGTGTGCAAGAACCAGACATAGACCACAGGAGATCGTGTATTACTCTCAGACACACCAGGCATCTACAAACGTGAACACTGAAACCATTCCAAAATCAACACACAGCAATACTTTCAAAAATACAATGTACACTACACAGAAATCATAAACCACATGCATACACTACATATGCACTACTCAGGTAACAACAAACACCCCATGTATGCCAGAAACACACAACGCTTATCCCACCCAGAAGCGCAGCATGCATACACAGCACAAAAACAACACACAAATCATTATTCCATTGCACACCACCCACCTCCCACAAGTATACACCAAAGAGACCATATTCAATAGCCCCCCACCACACACACCATGCACACACCACAGGTACACCAAACTCAGCAAACAGAGTCTACCCCAAAACTACACTGCACACACACCAGAAATGAAGATACAAAAAATCTACGCACAACACATACCCTACTACCAGACTGCATGGATATCATACATACACACTCCCTACTCCCCACCCATATGCACCAGAGATACACCCAAGAGCCACCATCAAAAACCGACCTTCCAGAGTGGTTGCACCAGCTGCATTCCCACCAACAGTGTAGGAGGCTTCCCCTTTCTCCACATCCTCGCCAGCATCTGTCATTTCCTGACTTGTTCATTTTAGCCATTCTGACTGGTGTGAGGTGGTATCTCATTGTGGTTTTGATTTGTATTTCCCTGATACCCAGTGATGTGGAGCACTTTTTCATGTGTCTGTTGGCTATCTGGATGTCTTCTTTGCAGAAATGTCTGTTCATGTCCTCTGCCCATTTCTTGATTGGATTATTTGTTCTTTGGGTGTTGAGTTTGCTAAGCTCTTTATAGATTTTGGATACTAGCCCTTTATCTGATATGTCATTAGCAAATATCTTCTCCCATTCTGTCAGTTGTCTTTTGGTTTTGTTGACTGTTTCCTATGACCCAGCAATTGCAGTACTGGGTATTTACCCTAAAGATAGAAATGTAGTGATCCAAAGGGGCACGTGTACCCGAATGTTTATAGCAGCAATGTCCACAATAGCCAAGTTATGGAAAGAACCTAGATGTCCATCAACAGATGAATGGATAAAGAAGAAGTGGTATATATATACAGTGGAATACTATGCAGCCATCAAAAGAAATGAAATCTTAACATTTGTGACGACATGGATGGAACTAGAGCGTATTATGCTTAGTAAAATAAGTCAATTGGAGAAAGACAACTATCACATGATCTCCCTGATCTGAGGAAGTGGAGATGCAACGGGGGTGGGGGTTAAGGTGGTAGGAAAAGAAAAAAAGAAAATAGATGGGATCAGGAGGGAGACAAACCAAAAGAGAGTCTTAATGTCATAAAAAAAAACTGAGGGGGGTGGGGGGGAGAGGGGTTGGGAGAGGGTGGTGGGGTTACATAATATGTTTAAATAAATAAAAAGCTTAAATAAAAAAAGAAATATCACACTTTTATAAATCATAAAAAAAAAAAACCCGACCTTCATCACACACCAACGCCACGGGCAACACACAAGACACACACCACATCCATGTGACCCATGAACTGCATGTATTCAACACAGTTCTAACCCAGAGATGCACCCACCTATACAACTCACCCAGGGAAACACACCTCATGTCAGAACGCCTATCAGATTCATATCACTCTGAAACAACTCCAATCACCCACACAGTCACACACACACACACACACACACACACACACACACACACACACACCCAGTACCACCAAACACTAATCATATAAAGAGCAGCGAGGCTTTCACACACCCACAACAAAGCACACACACACACACACACACACACACACACGTACACACCATTCCTGCTTAATTCCTGGTTGGTTGTTGTCAGCCTGCTTATTCATACCCAGGTTGTTTAATTCTGTCTGGCTAATTGACATGCTTTCATTTGAAAGAAAGGATGCACATGCACATAATGCTGCATGGCAGGGCATGATCTGAAAGAGCCCTTGCCTGGTAAAGTGCACCAAGTCCCAGCTCCAAACAATTGAGGGTCGCCCCACAAAGCACCCCTGCTCTCCCTGAACCACTCTTATGAGCATTCAGCCATGGGAAGGACAGGAAAAAGAGCCAGGGTCAGAAGCTTCCATTCTCTTTGGGTAGGAAGACCAGGCTGCTTGCTGACACAGCTCCCAGTTGTAGCCTATGGAGGTTGGGTTAGCCCAAGCCCACAGCTGTTTCGTATTCCTGATATGGTGAGCTCCCTGGGAAAGTGTGCTTGCTAGTACCTTCCTTTTCGACTACATCACATTGTCATCTCTGCTGAAAAATTCTGGCCCTCTGTATCCCTTTCCATCCATTGGGTTCTCTTTCCATACTAGCTTCAGGCTTGAGACCCTTGGAAATCTATGTCTCAGTTAGCCGGGGAGTCTGGCGAAGCCCCTGGGCCTGTGCAATTGGTTGGGTCCTGGCATCTGTTTGCAATTTTGTCTCAGAACTACTTGGACGTTGGCAGGTATAGGGGACTGGAATATGGCAGCAGAGGCTGGGCCAGAGGTTTTCAGAGATACCTGGTCACATTGCTGTAGCCAAGAGAAACAAAGTGTAAACAGGTGTCCAATTTCTTTCATTCCCAATGGAATGGACGACATTGACCCTCCTATGGAGATTCTCCTAAGCTTGCTGAATTTCCAACCTTCCCTTGGCTCACATTGGTGGCCCATGGAGCTGTCACTCACACAGCCATCACTCAGTCATCGAGGCAATTTTCTGGTGTGGTCCTGTGCCCGGTGAGAAGAGTCAGTGTCAGATATCACCAATGAATCTGCTGCGCCTTCTTGAGAGTGCATGCTCCTTGGCTGCATGGAGTAAGTAGTGTTATGGCTGCTCAGCTGGATCTACTCTTTATCTCACTCTGATGCCTTCGTTCTGAAGACCAGAGGGCAAGTGCAGACAGACTATTCTGCTGGTCTGGTCCTGGTGCGGGCTTTTTCAGAGCATTCAGTGAATATTGACCGAAGGCCCAGTTGCAAACCCAGGAGCTTCCAGAGAGAGGAATCACCACCTTTCCCTGAATGACTGCTATCTCTAATCCCTGTCCTGAAGGGCAGGAGTAATATCTAAGGCCTGACATGGTCTCTCTCTTTCTAAAAGTAGAATGGAAGCCTCTTGCTTACCAGCTCTCTGGTAGAGTCCATGGAGATTTCCCTTCACACAAGCCCAGAGTGATTTCTTAGACCTACAATGCCATCTCATAGGGAGACTGGCCTAGTGGTTCCATTCTGAACATCGTTGATTTCTTTGAGAGAGAGTGATGGGGAGAAAGCATGACTGGAGGGAGTGGCAGAGGGAGAGAATCTTTGCGTGGCCTCCCCACACAGCATGCCCCAGTATAAGGAAGCTTCATCGTCCTACTCTGTGTGGTATGCATGGGTGTTCACAGTCATGTGTGAGTGTGGTATATGGGTGGTACCTGTCTCTGGGTGTCTTACCCATGTTGGTGCTGTAGGTGTGGTGTGACTCTGAGTCTTCCGAGTATCGTGTGTTCCATTTCTGGAATTTCAGGGTGGTATGCGTGTTTGGCCTTGTAGTCCCTTTTTGGGGGTTCTTGGTAGTCGTGCCTGTGGTGTAGTGTGGTGCATGGATGATATATGCCTGTGTGCGTGTGGCAAGTGTGCTGTGTATTTCATATTTGTGGAGTGCATGCCTGTAGGCTTTATGTCTGTGTTTGTTGATGTGTGCACGTGCCATATGTTTTGTGTGTGACGGGTGTGTGGATGTATCTGAGAGGTCTAGATGATGGGAACGTGTCATCCATGAGGTACTAGGGTGTTTGGGCTCTGTATGCCTTCTCTGTGTATGTGTGTATTATCAATGTTCCATGCAGGTGATCTATATGGGTAGCTTGTATAGGGTGTTTTGGGTGGACTGTGTTGGACTTGAGGTCGATGGAATGTTCGTGTATGGTGCATGTCTCCTTTGAATGTTCTTGGACAGCTGTGTGTAGAGTAGGTGTGTGGTGTGCATGTGTGCCTTCCACGTACTGTGTGTGTGTGTTTGTGGTAAACCTGGGGTGTGTTTTCTATGATTCGTGATAGGCATGTGCTACTTGTATCCTGCGAGAGTCCTGGGTATGGCACATATGACACCCAATGATGTATGTTGCATCTGGCCACTGCGTTTGGTGACGGGGTGGTCTTTTGCATTCATGTGTGTGGTGTAGGTGTGCTTTGTGTTCTGTGTATTCTCTGTGTTTTCTAGGTGACATATAAGTCCAGTGTATATGTGTGTGCCCTGTGTAGGAGTGGTGTGTGTATGAAGTCTGCTAAAATGGGTGTGCTCCTGGTCTGGCGTATGGGTATAGGTTGTATGTGTGCTTTGGTTGTAATCTCTTGTTGTGGGGTGGGCAGGCTATGGGTTGTGCGTGGTGTGTACATATAGTAGGTGCTATTGGCATGTGATGGAATGCGTCCCTGTCCGTGGATTTAGTGACGGCCTTGGGGTGTCCCTCAGTTTGTGAGATATGCAGTGATAGAGGGAATGTGTTTGCTCGTTGTAGGCTAATCGTTGGTGCACTATCCACAGGACCTTATGCAGTGTCTGCACAGGGTTGGAGGACCATTGTTTTGAGGGGGGATATCAGACATCACTTGTGCTGGCTGAGCACAGAAAACATGCGAGAATTCCTCAAAATCTGGGACAATTCTCTGTGAGTGAGAGCTCCATGACCCCTGAATGTGAGGCAAGACACAGTGGGAAATAGGGATGGAAATGGGATGGCCTATTAAGGGGATCCACACAGGCACAGAAATAAGCTGAAATATCAACCAGGGAAGGAGAGAACTATTCTTGTTTCCCCTTAGCCCAAGAAAGAGGCCAGATCCCATTCAAACTGCTCACTTGGACTGGACACAATTGTTTCCTGAAGAGCCTCTTCAGAAACCTGAACTTTCCATATGTCCCAGGTGTTCTGAAACCCAATTTGGAAGGGACCCACAGTGCCACATAACCACAGTCCTGAGAAGCCTGTCGGTGACTCCTCTTTCATGTGAGCCTATTGCTCTTTGACACCACAGAATGATCCATCAGGATCCTCTAGTTCCAGAGAAAGAGAACAGGACAGGCGCACCTGGTGGGCTCGTTGGGCTAAGTATCTGACTCTCGGTTGCAGATGAGGTCATGGTCTCATGGGTAGGGCGATGGAGTGTCCTTGTCCTGGTGCGTGCTGTGTGGGGAGCGCACATGAATATTCCCTCCCTCTGCCACACTCTTGAGTCATGCCCACTCCCCATCAGACTCTTTCAAACAAATGAACGATGTTCAAAATGAAACCATTAGCTGAGTCTTCCAATGTGTTGGCTTTCTCGGGTCTAAGTAACTAATCTGGGTTTGGGCAAAGGGAAATCTCCACCAGAGAGTTGGTCAACAAGAGTCTTCCCTTTTTCTTTTAGAAGGAGAGAGACCATGTCTGGCCTTAGATATTTCTCCTGCCCTTCAGGCCATGGACTAGAGACAGCAGTCATTTAGGGAATGCTGGTGATTCATCTCTCTGGAAACTCCTGGGTGTGCAACTGGGCCTTCAGTCAATATTCACTGAATGCTCTGGAAGATCACTTTCCAGGACCGGGAGGAGTCTGCCCACCCTCGCCCTATGGTCTTCAGAATGGAAGCATCAGAGTGAGTCAAAGAGTAGATCCAGCTGACCAGCCCTAACACTGCTTACTCCCTGCAGCCAAGCAGCATGCATTCTCATGAACGGGCAGCGATATCCTTGGCGATATCAGACACTGACTCTTCTCACTGGGCACAGGACTGCAACAGAATCTTGCCTCGGACCACTGAGTGCTGGTCGTGTGAGTTAAAGCTCCTTAGGCCTCGAATGTGAACCAAGGAAGGTGGAAATTCAGCAAGCTTAGGAGCCTGGCCCTAGGAGGGCCAATGTCGTCCATTCTATTAGGAACGAATGAAATCATACACTTGTTTTAACTTTGTTTTCCTTGGCTATAGCAATGTGACCAGGTGTCTCTGGATACCTCTGGCCCAGCCTCTGCTGCCATTTTCCAGTCCCCTATTCCTGCCAACATTCAGGTAGTTGTGAGACAAAATTACAAAATTGCCACGGATCCTGGGGGCCAACCAAATGCGCAGGCCCAGGGGCTCGCTAGACTCCCAGGCTGACTGAGACATAGGATTCGAAAGGCCTCATGCCTGAAGCTAGTGTGGAAAGAGAACACAATGGATGGAAGGGGATACCGAGGGCCAGAATTTTTTAGCAGAGATAAGAATGTGATGTAGTGGAAAAGTAAGGGATTAGTAAGCACACTTTCCCAGGGAGTTCACCATATTAGGAGTAAGAAAGAGCTGTGGGCTTGGGAAAAGGGAACCTAAATTGGCTACACCTGGGAGCCATGTCAGCAAGCAGCCTGGACTCTTCCTGCCGAAAGAGAATGGAAGCTTGTGACACTGGCTCCTTCTTCTGTACTCCCCATCGGTGAATACAAGTAAGAGTGGCTCAGGGAGAGCAGGGGTGCTTCCAGGGGTGGCCCTCAAGTGTTTGGAACTGTGACTTGGTGCACTCTACCAGGCAAGGGCTCTTTCAGAGCATGCCATGCAATGCAGCACTCTGTGCATGTGTCAATAATCCTTTCTTCCGAATGAAGGCATGTCAATCAGCTGGGGGAAGGAGACAACCTGGGTATGCATAAGCAGGCTGACAACAACCAATCAGGAAGTAAGCACGAGTGTGCGTGTGTGTGTGTGTGTGTGTGTGTGTGTGTGACTGTGTCAGTGGTCCGTGTTTTATCAGTGTGGTATGAATCTGACAGGTGTTCTGACTTTAGGTGTATTTCCCTGGGTGTGTTGAATAGGTGGGTGCATCTCTGGGGTAGAGGTGTGTTGAGTACATGCAGTTCATGGGTCACGTGGATGGGGTGTGTGTCTTGTGTTTTGCATGTGGCATTGGTGTGTAATGGAGGTCTGTTTTATATGGTGACTCCTGGATGTTTCTGTAGTGCATATGGTGGGGGTAGGTGGTGCATATGTATGATATCCTTGCACTGTGTTAGGGCGGTATGTGTTGTGCATGGGTTGTTTGTATCATCATTTCTGCTGTGTGTACGGTTTAGGTTTGGGTGGACTCTGTGTGCTGAGCTTGGTGTACCTATGGTGTGAGCATGGTGCATGTGACGGGATGCCATTTCATGTGCTCTACTTGGGTTATGTTTGTGGGAGGCGGGTTGTGTGGATATTGAACATGAGGTGTGTGTGGTGTTTTGGGGTGTATGCATGGTGTGGTTCTGGGTGGGATAAGTGTTGTGCATTTCTGGCACGCATGGGGTATGTGTTGTTACGTGACCACTGCATATATAGTGTATGCATATTATTTATGCTGTCTGTGCAGTGTACATTGTATTGTTGAAAGTATGGCTG
This sequence comes from Taxidea taxus jeffersonii, assembly GCA_003697995.1. NCBI lineage: Eukaryota > Metazoa > Chordata > Mammalia > Carnivora > Mustelidae > Taxidea > Taxidea taxus. The sequence goes on from RCUC01122973.1 coordinate 21,910, forward strand.
TGTGTGTTGTTTTGGGAATGGTTTCAGTGTGCGTGTTTGTACATGTCTGGTGTGTCTGAGAGTAATATGCCGAGTTCCTATGGTCCATGTGTAGTGATGTGAGCTGTGTGTGAGGGGTAGTGTTGTGGCATGTATGCAGTTTATATGGGGAGTGGAGGTGCCGTATGTGTAGTGAATTCTTTGTTGTCTTACGGGTATGTGTGAGTGGAATAGGTGATGAGATTATCCATTGCAGAGTGTAATGTGTTTGCAGTGCTGCGGTGCATTTGTGTTTGTATGGGTGGTATGTGTTGGAGATCTGTGTATGTGTGGAATAGGATAGTGGGTATGGAGCACAGGGTGGTGTGTTGTCTCGACGATGTGGGTAGGTGTGTGTGGTCTAATGCTGTCTGGTCATGTCTCTGTGGCTTGAGATGCACATGTACAAAAGGGGTCAATGATGAGTGATATGCATCATTTGGGAGTGTGTTCTACAAGTGGTTTCAGTGTGGGTGTGTGTGCTGTTTTGCTGGGAATAGTTTGGATGGTACAGAGTGTGTGTTTCTGCTGCAGGGATTGCCTGTGTTGGAGATTTGATGTGCCTCTGAGGGAGGTGTTGCCATTGTCTACTGTCCTTCTGGTTGTGTGTGAGTGTGTGTGCTGTGAGTATTCTCTGTGATTTTTATGGGAGTTGAGAGTCATGTGTGAGTGTGGTATATGGGTGGTACCTGTCTCTGGGTGACTTACCCGTGTTGGTGTTGTAGGTCCGCTGTGACTCTGAGTGTTCTCGGTTTCGTTTGTTCTGTTTCTGGAATTTCTGGATGGTATGCATATGGTTTGGGATTGTAGTCCTGTTTTGGGGTTTCTGGGTGTGTTGTGCCTGTGGTGTTATATGGTCATGGGTGATGTCTGCCTGTGTGTGTGGCAAGTGCACAATGTATTTTGTATTTGTGGAGTGCAGGCCTGTAGGCTTTGTGTGCGTGTGTTTACCAATGTGTGCATGTGCCATATGTGTTGACTGTGACGGGTGCGTGGGATGTATCTGAAAGTTGTAGGTGAGGGGAACATGTCCTCATGAGGTACATGGGTGCTGTCTGTTGTGCGTGTGAGTTTCAGAAGGCTTTGGGCTCTGTGTGCCTTCTCTGTGTTTGTGTGTCTTATTGATATTCTGTGCAGGTAATCTATATTGGTAGCTTGTATAGGGTGTTTTGAGTGTGACTGTGTTGGACTTGAGGTCGATGGAATGTGTGTGTATGGTTTATGTCTCCTGTGGATGGTTTTGTATGGGTGTGTGTGGAGGAGGTGTGTGGCGTGCATTGTGTGTGTTCCATGAATTGTGAGTTTGTTTTTGTGGGTGGGTGTTTGTGGTGAACGTGGGGAGTGTTTTCTAGTATTTCCTGATAGGCGTGGGCTACGTGAGTTCTGTGAGAGTCCTGGGTGTGGCACATATGACACCCAATGTGTATGTTGCATCTGGCCACTGAGTTTGGTGACCGGGTGGTCATTTGCATTCTCCGTGTGTGGTGTTGCTGTGTATGCTGTGTATTCTGTGTGTTTTATGTGCGACATGTCCTTCTAGGGTATATCTGTGTGCTCTGTTTAGGAGTGGTGTCCGTATGGTGTCTGCCAAAAAGGGTGTGCTCCCAGTGTAGCATAAGGGTGTAGGTTGTATGTGTGCTTTAGCTGTGATCTATCAATGCGGGGTTGGCAGGCTCTGGGTTGTGCATGGTGTGTATGTGTATTATGTGCTGTTGGTGTGTGAGGCAATGCATCCGTGTCTGTGGATATTGTGGCAGCCCTGAGGTGTGCCTCGGTTTGTGTGATATGCAGTGAGAAAGGGAATATGTTTGGTGTTTGTATGGCTAATCATCCGTGCTCTACCCATAGAAACTTATGCAGCGCCTGCATGGGGTTAGAGGACCATCCTTTTGAGGACGGATATCATACATCACTTATGGTGGCTGAACACAGAAAACAAGTGAGAATTCCTCAAAATCTGGGACGATTGTCTGAATGAGAGCTCCATGACCCCTTAATGTGAGACAAGACAGAGTGGGAAATATGGAAGTCTAGGGGTGTGCCTATGATGGTGATGCACACCGGCATGGACACAACCTGAAATATCAACCAGGGAAGGAGAAAAATGTTTGTTACCCTAGGCCCAAGAATGTGGCCAAATCCATGATCTCCCTGATATGAGGAAGTAGAGATGCAATGGGGGTGGGGGTTAAGGTGGTAGGAAAAGAAAAAAATGAAACAAGATGGGATCGGGAAGGAGACAGACCAAAATAGACTCTTAATGTCATAAAACAAACTGAGGGTGGTGGGGGGGAGAGGAGTTGGGAGAGTGTGGTGTGGTTACATTATACGTTTAAATAAAAAAGCTTAACGAAAAAAAAAATCCAATTCAACCTGCTCACTTGGACTGGACACAACCGTTTCCTGCTGAGCCTGTTCAGAAACCTGAACTTTCCAAATGTCCCAGGTGTTCTTAAACCCAATTTGGAAGGGACCCTCCTGCCACATAATCACAGTCCTGAGAATCCTGTGGGTAACTACTCTTTCATGTGAGGCTATTGCTTTCTGACATGGACATGGAATGATCCATCAGGATCTTCTCATTCCCAAAAAAGAGAACAGAGTAGGAGCTCCTGGTGGGCTCGGTGGGCTAAGTGTCTGACTCTCGGTTGCAACTGAGGTCATGATCTCATTGGTAGGGCAATGAAGTGTCCTTTTCCTGGTGCATGCTGTGTGGGGAGCCCACTTGAAGATTTTCTCCCTCTACTACTCCCTGGAACCATGCCCGCTCCCCATCTGTTTCTCTCAAACAAATCATCGATGTTCAGAATGGAACCACTAGCACAGTCTCCCAACGAGTTGGCTTTTCCGGTCTAAGAAACCACTCTGGATTTGGGTAAGGAAAATTTCCACGGGCTGTACCAGGGAGTTGGTCAGTAAAAGGCTTCAATTCTTCTTTTAGAAAAAGAGAGAGCATGGTTGGCCTTAGATATTTCTCCTGCCCTTCAGGCTAGGTACTAGAGACAGTAGTTATTCAGGGAAAGGTGGTGATTCCTCTCTCTGGAAGATCCTGAGTTTGCAACTGGATCTTTGGTTAATATTCACTGAATGTTCTTAAAGACCCCTTACCAGGACCGGCAGAATAGTCTGCCCACCTTCGCCCTCTGATCTTCAGATTGGAGGCATCATTGTGAGTCAAAAAGTAGATCGAGCTGACCAGCCATAACACTACTTACTCCACGCAGCCAAGCAGCATGCAGTCTCAAGAAGGGGCAGCAGATTCCTTGGCGATATCTGACACTGACTCTGCTCACCGGGTACAGGACCACAACAGAAAATTGCCATCTGACCACTGAGTGCTGGCTGTATCAGTGACAGCTCCATAGGCCAAGAATGTGCACCAAGGGATTATTGGAAATTCAGCAAGCTTAGGAGAATGGCCCAGGAGGGCCAATGTACTCCAATCCATTGGGAATGAAATAAATCAGACACTTGTTTTAAATTTGTTTCCCTTGTATACAGCAATGTTACCAGTTGTCTCTGAATACTTCCGGCCCAGTCTCTGCTGCCATATTCCAGTCCCCTATCCCTGCCACCCTCCAGGTAGTTGTGAGACAAAATTGCCATGGATCCTGGGGGCCAACCCAATGCACCGTCCAGGGGCTCGGCCAGACCCCCAGGCAAACTGAGACTTAGGATTCAAAGGGCCTCAAGCCTGAAGCTAGTATGGAAAGAGAACCCAATGGATGGAAGGGGATACAGAGGGCCAGAATTTTTCATCAGAGATCAGAATGTGATATAGTCAAAAAGGAAGAGACTAGCAAGCTCACTTTCTCAGTGAGACCACCATATCATGAGTAAGAAACAGCTGTGGGCTTGGCAAATGGAACTTCCATTGGCTACACCTGGGAGCCGTGTCAGCAAGCAGCCTGAAATCTTTATGCATAAAGAGAAAGGAAGCTTCTGGCCCTGGCTCCTTTTCCATGTTCCTCCCATCACTGAATACATGTAAGAGTGGCTCAGGGAGAAAAGGGGTGATTTGAGGGGCAGCCATCAATTGTTTGGAGATGGGACGTGGTGCACTCCTCCAGGCAAGGGCTGTTTCAGAGCATGCCATGCAATGCAGCATTCCTTGCAGGTGTGAACAATTCTTTATTCTGAATGAAAGCATGTCAATCAGCCTGATGGAAGGAAACAACTTGGGTATGTATGAGCAGGGTGAAAACGACCAACCAGGAATTAAGCAGGAATGTGTGTACGTGTGTGTGTTTGTGTTTTGTTGTGGGTGTGTGAAAGCTTCCTTGATCTTTATGATTAGTGTTCGATGTTGCTCTTTGTGTGTGTGTGTCACTGTGTGGGTGGTCGGTGTTGTTTTGGTGTGAAATGAATCTGACAGTTGTTCTGACTTGAGGTGTCTTTCCCTGGGTGTGTTGAATAGCTGTGTGCATTTCTGGGCTAGAGACGTGTTGAGTACATGCAGTTCATGGGTCACATGGATGTGGTGTGTGTCTTGTGTGTTGCACGTGGCATTGGTGTGTGATGGAGTTAAGTTTCCGAGGGTGGCTATTGGATGTTTCTCTCACACATATGGGTGGGGAATAGTTGGTGTGTATTTATGATATCCATGCACTATGTTAGTGGGGTATGTGTTTTGCATGGGTTGTTTGTATCTTCTTTCCTGGTGTGTGTGCCATGTAGTTTTGCATGGATTCTGTGTGCTGAGTTGGGTGTACCTGTGGTGAGTGCATGGTGTGTGTGGTGGGTGCAATTAAATATGGTTTCCTTTGGTTATTCTTGTAGGAGTTGGGTTGTGTGCATATGGAATCATGGTGTGTGTGTGTGTGGTGTTTGTGCTGTGTATGCATGGTGTGCTTCTGGGTGGTATAAGAATTGTGTGTTTCTTGTGTACATGGTTGTGTGTTGTTGCGTACCAGTGCATATGTAGTGTAAGCTTGTGATTTATGCTCTCTGTGCAGTGAACATTGTATTGTTGAAAGTATGGCTGTGTGTTGATTTTGGAATGGTTTTAGTGTGCGCCTTTGTAGATGTCTGGTGTGTGTGACAGTAATACACCATTTCCTGTGGTCCATGTGTGGTGATGTGAGCTGTTGGGGGGGTAGAGTTATGGCATGTAGGCAGTGTATATGGGGAGTGTGGGTGCTGAATGTGTAGTGAATTCTTTGTTGCCTTACATGTGTGTGTGAGGGGAATAAGTGAGGAGATGTCCATAAGGGAGTGTAGTGTGTCTGTGGTGTGGTGGTGCATTTGTGTTGTATGGGAGGTCTGTGTTGGAATCTGTGTTATGTGTGGAATAGGGCTAATGGTTATGGAGCATGGGGTGGTGTGTGTGGTCTCGATGATGTGGGTAGGTGTGTGTGGTCTATATGTTGTCTGGGTCATGTCTCTGTGGTTTGAGATACACAGGCACAAGTGGTGTCAAAGATGAGTGGTATCAATCGTTTGGGTGTGTCTTCTACAAGTGTTTTCAGTGTGGGTGTCTGTGGTGTTTCTGCTGGGAATAGTTTGAACAGTATGGGGTGTGTGTTTCTGCTGTAGGGATGCAATGTGTTGGAGGTGTGATGTGCCTCTGAGGGAGGAGTTGCCTATGTCTACTGCCCTTCTGAGTTGTGTGTGCGTGAGTGTGTGCAGTATGAGTACTCTGTGTGGTGTTCATGGGTTTTCACAGTCATGTGTGAGTGTGGTACCTTGGGTGACTTACCTTTGTTGGCTCTGTAGGTGAGGTGTGACTCTGAGTTCTGAGTATTGTGTGTCCCATTTCTGGAATTTCTGAGTGGTATGCATGTTTGGTCTTGGAGTACCATTTTGGGATTTCTGGGTGTGTCATGCCTGTGGTGTGGTGTGGTCATGTGTGATCTCTGCCTGAGTGTGTGTATCAAGTGTGCTATGAATTTCAAAATTCGTGTGAATTTTGTGAATTTGGAGTGCAGGACTGTAAGCTTTGTGTGTGTGTGTTTGCGATGTGTGCACGTGCCATACGTGTTGTGTGTGACGGGTGCCTGGGATGTATCTCAGAGGTGTATTTGAGATGAACGTGTCATCCATGAGGTAGCAGGGTGCTGTCTGTTGTGCATGTGAGTTACGGTTGCTTTGGGCTCTCTGTATGCCTTCTTTTTGTTTGTATGTATTATCAATGTTCCGAGCAGGTGATGTATATGGGTAGCTTGTATAGGGTGTTTTGGGTGTGATGGTGTTGGACTTGAGGTCAATGGAATGTGTGTGTATTGTGTATGTCTCCTGTAGATGGTTTTGGATGGGTGTGTGTATGGGAAGTGTATGGCGTGAATAGTGTGTGTTCCAGGGCATTGTGAGTGTGTGTTTGTGTGTGTTTTTGGGGTTAATGTGGGGATGTTTTCTAGGATTCCCTGATAGGTGTGTGCTATGTGTGCTCTGTGAGAGTTCTGCTTGTGGCACATATGATACCCAATGATGTATGTTGCATCTGGCCACTGCGTTTGGTGACAGGGTGGTCATTTTTGTTCATGTGTGTGTCGTGTAGGTGTGCTGTGTGTGCTGTGTATTCTGTGTGTTTTCTGGGCGACGTGTAAGTCCATTATATATGTGTGTGCCCTGTGTAGGAGTGGTGTGTGTATGGTATATGCCAAAAAGTGTGTGATCCCGGTGTACCTTATGGGTGTAGGTTGTCATGCCCACTCCCCAACTGTCTCTCTCAAACAAATCAACGATATTCAGAATGGAACCACTAGCCCAGTCTTCCGACAAGTTGGCTTTGTCCGGTCTCAGAAACCACTCTGGGTTTGCACAAAGGGAATTCTTCATGGGCTCTACCAGAGAGTTGGTCAGCAAGAGCCTACCATAACACTTTCAGAAAGTGAGAGACCATGGCTCTCCTTATATATTTCTCCTACCCTTCAGGCCAGGGACTAGAGACAGCAGTCATTCAGGGAATGGTGGTGATTCCTCTCTCTGGAAGCTCCTGGGTTTGTAATTGGACCTTCGGTCAATATTCAGTGAATGCTCTGAAAGAGCCCTTACCAGGACCGGCAGAATAATCTGCCCACCCTCATCCTCTGGTCTTTAGAACGGAGGTATCAGAGTGAGTCAAAGAGTAAATACCGCTGACCAGTCATAACTCTACATACTCCTTGAAGCCAAGCAGCATGCAGTCTCATGAAGGGGCAGCAGATTCCTTGGCGATATCTGAAACTGACTGTTCTCAATGGTCACAGGACTGCAACAGAATCTTCCATGGACCACTGAGTGCTGGGTGTGTGAGTGACAGCTCCATAGGCCAAGAATGTGAACCAAGGGAAGGGTGGAAATTCAGCAAGCTTAGGAGAATGTCCATAGGAGGGCCAATGTCTCCATTCCGTTGGGAATGAAACAAATCAGACACGGTTTTCATTTTCTTTCCCTCAGCTACAGCAATGTGACCAGGTGTCTCTGGAAATCTCTGGCCCAGCCTCTGCTGCCATATTCCAGTCCCCTATCCCTGCCAACCTCCAGGTATTTCTGAGACAAAATTGCCACGGATCCTGGGGCCAACCAAATGCACAGGCCCAGGGGCTCGGCCAGACCCCCAGGCTAACTGAGACTTACGATTCGAAGGGCCTCAAGCCTGAAGCTAGTATGAAAGAGAACCCAACGGATGGAAGGGGATACAGAGGGCCAGAATTTTTCAGCATATCTGAGAATTTGATGTAGTCGAAAAGGATAGGGACTAGCAAGCACCCTTTCCCAGTGAGCTCACCATATCAGGAGTAAGAAACAGCTGTGGGCTTGGGCAAAGGGAATTTCCATTGACTACACCTGGGACCCATGTCAGCAAGCAGCCTGGAATCTTCCTGCCCAAAGAGAATGGAAGCTTCTGGCCCTGGCTCCTTTTCCTGTCCTTCCCATCACTGAATACATGTAAGAGTAGCTCAGGAAGATCACAGGTGCTTTGCGGGGCGGCCCTCAATTATTTGGAGCTGGGACATGGTGAAATCTATCAGTCAAGGGCTCTTTCAGAGCACGCCATGCCATGTAGCATTCTGTGCATCTGTGAACAATCCTTTCTTCCTAATGAAATAATGTCAATCATCCTGTGGGAAGGAGACAAACTGGGTATGCATAAACAGTCTGACGAAAACCAACCAGGAGTTAAGTTGGAATGTGTATGTATGTGTGTGTTTGTGTGTGTGTTTTGTTGTGGGTGTGTGAAAGCCTATTGCTATTTATATAATTAGTGTTCAGTGGTGCTGATTGTGTGTGTGTATATGTGTGTGTAACTGTGTGGGTGGTCGGTGTTGTTTTGGTGTGATATGAATCTGACAGGTGTTCTGACTTGAGTTGTGTGCCCCTGGGTGTGTGGAATATTGGGGTGCATCTCTGGGCTTGAGATGTGTTGAGTACATGCAGTTCATGGGTCACATGTATGTGGTGTGTGTCTTGTGTGTTGCATGTGCCCTTGGTGTGTGATGGAGGTGTGTTTAATATGGTGCTATGGGTGTTTCTCTAGTGCACATGGGTGGGTAACAGGAGGTGTGTATGTATGATATCCATGCAATCTGCTAGTGGGTTATATGCTGTGTGTGGGTTGTTTGTATCTTCATTTCTGGTGTGTGTGCAATGTAGTTTTGGGTGGACTCTGTGTGCTGAGGTTGGTGTACCTGTGGTGTGTGCATGGTGTGTGTGGCAGGGTGCTATTGTATATGGTCTCCTTGGGGTATGCTTGTGGGAGGTGGGTGGTGTGCAATGGAATCATGGTGTGTATGTGGTGTTTGTGCTGTGTACACATGGTATGCTTCTGGGTGGGATAAGTTTTGAGCGTTTCTGGCATACATGGGGTATGTGTTGTTAGAAGAACAGTGCATATGCAGTGTATGCATGTGATTTATGCTGTCTGTGCAGTGTCCATCGTATTGCTGAAAGTATTGCTATGTGTGTTGATTTGGAATTGTTTCAGTGTGTGCGTTGGAAGATGTCTGGTGTGTCTCACAGTAATAGGTCGATTTCCTGTGGTCCATGTGTGGTGATGTGAGCTGTGCATGAGGGGTTGACTTATGGTATGTACACAGTGTATATGGGGAGTGTGGGTGCTGTATGTGTAGTGAATTCTTTATTGCCTTATGGGTGGGTGTGAGGGGAATAGGTGACAAGATTGTCCATAGGGGAGTTAGTATGTCTGAGGTGTGGTGGTGCGTTTGTTTTTATGGGTGGTATGTGTTAGAGATCTGTGTTTTGTGTGGAATAGGAATAGTGGGTTAGAGTTCAGTGTGGTGTGTGTGGTCTCAAGATGTGGGTAGGTGTGTGTGGTCTACATGTTGTCTGGGTCATGTCTCTGCATTTTGAGATGCACATGCACAAAAGGTGTCAATGATGAGTGGTATGAATCAGTTGGGTATGGTTCCTACAAGTGGTTTCAGTGTGGGTGTGTGGTGTTTCTGCTGGGAGCAGTTTGCACGGTATGGGGTGTGTGTTTTTGCTGTAGGGATGGCCTGTGTTGGAGGTGTGATGTGCCTCCGAGGGAGGTGTTGCCTATGTCTGCTGTCCTTCTGGTGTGTGTGTGTGTGAGTGTGTGCACTATGAGTACTCTGTGTGGTGTTCATGGGTTTTCACTGTCATGTGTGAGTGTGGTATATGGGTGGTGCCTGTCTCTGGGTAAGTTACCCGTGTTGCTTCTGCAGGTGTGGTGTGACTCTGAGTCTTCTGGATATCATGTATCCATTTTTGGATTTATAGGTGGTATGCATGTTTGTTCTCATAGTCCTGTTTTGGGGTATCTGGGTGTGTAATGCCTGTGTGGTGGAATGGTCATGGGTGATGTCTGCCTGTGTGTGTGTGGCAAGTATGCAGAGTATTTGGAATTTGTGGAGTGCACGCCTGAAGGCCTTGTGTGTTTGTGTTTGTAGATGTGAGCACATGCCATACATGTTGTGTGTGACGGGTGCGTGGGATGTATGTGAGAGGTGTAGGTGATGGGAACGTGCTGTCTATGATGTAATAGGGTGCTGGGTGTTGAGCCTGTGAGTTTCGGAAGACTTTGTGCTCTGTGTGCCTTCTCTGTGTTTCTGTAGTATTATCGATGTTCCATGCAGGTGTTCTATATGGGTAGCTTTTATATGGTGTTTTGGGTGTGACTGTGTTGGACTTGAGGTAAATGGAATGTGTGTGTATGGTGTATGTCTCCTGTGGATCATGTTGGATAGGTGTGTGTAGAGGAGGTGTGTGGCGTGCACTCTGTGGGTCCACGCATTGTAACTGTGTTTTTGTGTGTTTGTGGTGGACATGGGGAGTGTTTTCTATGTTTCCCTGATAGGCGAGTGCTACGTGTGTTCAGCAAGAAACCTGGGTGTGGCACATAGGACACCCAATGCTGTATGTTGTGTCTGGCCACTGAGTTGGGTGACAGGGTGCTCATTTGCCTTCATGTGTGTGTGGTATAAGTGTGCTGTGTGTGCTGCATATTCTGTGTTTTATGTGTGACATGTAACTCCAGTGTATATAGAGTGTGCCCTGTGTAGGCATCGTGTGTGTATTGTGACTTCCAAAAAGGATGTAGTTTGTACGTTTGCTCTGGGTGTGATCTATTGTTGCGGGGTCGGCAGGCTATGGGTTGTTCATGTGTGTACTTGTATTATGTGCTGTTGACATGTAATGGAATGCGTCCGTCTCCGTGGATTTTGTGGCAGCCGTGTGGTGTGCCTCGGTTTGTGTGATATGCATTGAGAGAAGGAATGTGTTTGGTGATTTTACTGGTAATCGTTGGTGCACTACCCACAGGATCTTATGGAGCACCTGCACGGATTTGGAAGACCATATTTTGAAGGGGGATATCAGACAGCGCTTATGGTGGCTGAACACAGAAAACAAGCAAGAATTCCTCAAAATCTGTCACCATTGTCTGTGAGTGAGAACTCCATGACCCCTTAATGTGAGGCAAGATGGAGTGGGAAATATGGAAGGCTATGGGAGTGCTCATTAAGGGGATTCACAGAGACATAGGTTGAAAAATCAACCAAGAAAGGATAAAACTTTTTTTCCCCTAAGCCCAAGAATGAGGCCAACTCCCATTCAAACCACTCCCCTGGACTGCACACAACCATTTCCTACTGAGCCTCTTCAGAAACCTGAATTGTCCAGATGTCCCAGGTGTTCTGAAACCCAATTTGGAAGGGTCTCACAGTGCCACATATTCATATTCACAGGATTCCTGAGAATCCTGTGGGTGACTCCTCTACCATGTGAGCCTGTTGTTCTTTGATATGGACATGGAATGATTCATTAGGATCTTCTCATTCTAGAAAAAGGGAAGAGGATAGGAGCCCCTGGTGGGCCGATGGGCTAAGTATCTGACTCTCGGTTGCAGATGAGGTGATGATCTCATGAGTAGGGCGATGGAGCGTCCATGTCCTGGTGTGTGCTATGTGGGGAGCCCACACGAAGATTCTCTAGCCCTGCCACTCCCTCGAGTCCTACCCACTCCCCATCTGTCTCTCTCAAACTAATCATTGATGTTCAGAATAGAACCACTAGCCCAGTCTCCCAAGGAGTTGGCTTTGTAAGGTCTAAGAAACCACTCTGCGTTTGGGCGAAGGGAAATCTCCTTGGGCTCTACCAGAGAGGTTGTCAGCAAGAGGCTTCCATTCCTCTTTTAGAAAGAGAGAGACCATGTCTGGCCTTAGACATTTCTCCTCCCTTTCAGGCCAGGGACTAGAGACAGCAGTCATTAAGGGAAAGGTGGTGATTCCTCTCTTTGGAAGCTCCTGCGTTTGCAACTGGGCCTGCAGTCAATATTCACTGAAAGCTCTGAAAGAGCCCTCACTAGGTCTGGCAGAATAGTCTGGCTGCCCTCCCCCTGTGGTCTTCGGATTGGAGGCATCAGAGTGAAACAAGGAGTAGATCCAGCTGACCATCCATAACACTACTTACTTCATGCAGCCAGGCAGCATGCAATCTCAAGAAGGGCAGGGGATTCCTTGGCGATATCCGACCCTGACTCTTCTCACTGGGCACAGGACCACAACAGAAACTTGCCACCGACCACTGAGTGCTGGCTGTGTGAGTGACAGCTCCATAGGCCACCAATGTGAACCAAGAGAAGGTTGGAAATTCAGCAAGCTTAGTAGAATGTTCCTAGGAGGGCCAATGTCGTCCATTCCATTGGGAATGAAACAAATCAGACACTTGTTTTAACTCTGTTTCTCTTGGCTACAGCAATGTGTCCAGGTGTCTCTGAATACTTCTGGCACATCCTATGCTGCCATATTCCAGTCCCCTATCCCTGCCAACCTCCAGGTATTTCTGAGAGAAAATTGAAAACAGATCCCTGGCCCCAAATAATTGCACAGGCCCAGGGACTCGGACTGACTCCCAGGCTAACTGAGACATACTTTTCAAGGGGCCTCAAGCCTGAAGCTAGTATAGAAAGATAACCCAATGGATGGAAGGCATACAGAGGGCCAGTATTTTTCAGCAGAGATGAGAATGTGATGTAGTAAAAAAGGAAGGTACTAGCAAGTACACTTTCCCAGTGAGCTCACCATATCAGGAGATAGGAACAGCTGTGGGCTTGGCCAAGGAGAATCTTCATTGGCTACACCTGGGAGCCATGTCAGCAAGCAGGCTGGAATCTTCCTATCCAAAGAGAATGGAAGCTTCTGGCCCTGGCCGCATTTCCTGTCCTTCTCTTTGCTGAATACATGTAAGAGTAGCTCAGGAAGAGCAGCGGTGGTTTGTGGGGCGACCCTCAAGTGTTTGAAACTTGGACTCAGTTCACTCTACCAGGCAAGGGCTCCTTCAGATCATGCCCTGCCATGCAGCATTCCGTGCATGGGTAAATAATCCTTTCTTCTGAATGAAAGCATGTAAATCAGCCTGTAGGAAGGAGACAACATGGGTATGCATAAGCAGGCTGACAACAACCAACCAGGAATTAAGCAGGAATGTGTGTGTACGTGTGTTTGTGTGTGTATGTGTGTGTGTGTGTGTGCTTTGTTGTGGGTGTGTGAAAGCCTCCTTGCCCTTTATATGATTTGGGTTCGGTTGTTCTGTGTGTGTGTGTCTGTGTGTGTGTGTCTGTGTCTGTGTGTGCCTGTGTGGGTGCTCAGTGTTGTTTCGAGTGATATGAATCTGATAGGTGTTCTGACTTGAGGTGTGTTTACCTGGGTGTGTTGAATAGGTGGGGGCATCTCTAGGCTAGAGGTGTGTTGAGTACATGTAGTTCATGGGTCACATGTATGTGGTGTGTGTCTTGTGTGTTGCACATGGCGTTGGTGTGTAATGGAGTTCTGTATCCAATGGTGGCTATTGGGTATTTCTCTAATGCATATGTGTTGGGAGTAGCCCTTGTGTATGTAGGATATTCATGCAGTGATTTAGTGGGATATGTGTTGTGCGTGGGTTGAATCATTGTTTCTGGTGTATGTGTGTGGTGTAGTTTGGGTGGACTCTCTGTGCTGAGTGTGGTGTACCTGTGGTGTATGCATGGTGTGTGTGGCGGAGTGCTATTTTATATGGTGCCTTTGGGGTAGGCTTGTGGGAGGCGGGTGGTGTGCCATGGAATCGTGGTTTGTGTATGGTGTTTGTGCTGTGTATGCATGGTGTGCTTCTGGGTGGGATAAGCGTTGTGCATTTCTGGCATACACGGGGGGTGTGTTGTTATGTGAGAAGTACATATGTAGTGTATGCATGCGATTTAGCTGTTTGTGCAGTGTACATTGTATTGTTGAAAGTATGGCTGTGTGTTGATTTTGAAATGGTTTCAGTGTGCGCGTTTGTAGATGTCTGGAGTGTCTGAGAGTAATACGCTGATTTCCTGTGGTCCATGTGTGGTGATGTGAGCTGTGAGAGAGGGGTAGAATTATGGCATGTAGGCAGTGTATATGGGGAGTGTGGGTGCTGTATGTGTAGTGAATTCTTTGTTGACTTAAGGGTGGGTGTGAGGGGAATAGGTGATGAGATTGTCCATAGGGGAGTGTAGTGTGTCTGAAGTGTGGTGGTGCGTTGGTGGTTGTATGGATGGTGTGTGTTGGAGATCTGTGTTATGTGTGGAATAGGGATAGTGGGTATAGAGCACGGGGTGGTGTGTGGTCTCGAAGATGTGGGTAGTTGTGTAGGGTCTATATGCTGTATGGGTCATGTCTCTGTAGTTTGAGACGCATATGCGCAAATGCGGTCAATGATGAGTGATATGCATCATTTGGGATTGTGTTCTACAAGTGGCTTCAGTGTGGGTGTGTGTGTTATTTCTGCTGGGAATACTTTGGTCTGTATGGGGAGTGTGTTTCTGCTGTAGGGATGGCTTGTGTTGGAGGTGTGATGTGCTTCTGAGGGAGATGTTGCCTACATCTGCTCTCCTTCTGCTGTGTGTGTGTGTGAGTGTGTGTGCTATGAGTACTCTGTGTGGTGTTCATGGGTTTTCACAGTCATGTGTGAGTGTGGTATGTGGGTGGTGCCTGCCTCTGGGTGACTTACCCCGATTGGTGTTGTAGGTGTGGTGTGACTCTTCTTGGTTTTGTGTGTTCCTTTTCTGGTAATTCTTGGTAGTATGCATGTTTGGACTCCTTGGGACATTTTCGGTGTCCTGTGTTTGTCCTGCCTGTGTGGTGGTGTGGTGCATGCGTGTTGTCTGCCTCTGTGCATGTGGCTTCTTTTTTGTTTATGGCATGCACGCCTGTAGACTTTGTGTGGTTGTTTAGCCATGTGGTCATGTGACATGGGTGTTGTGTGTGTGAGGGGTACTTGTGATGTGTTTGTGAGGTCCAGGTGAGGGGAGTGTGTCATACATGAAATAGAAGTGTGGTGTCCGTCGTGTATGTGAGTTTTGGTAAGCTATGGGCTGTGTGTGACTTCTATGAGTTTGTTGTAAGAACGATGATTTGTGCAGGTGATGTATATGTTGAGATTTTATGGGCCATTTTGGTTTGACTGTGTTATATAGGAGGTGAATGAAATGTAGATGTATGGTGTATGTCTGCAGTGCAAGGAATTGGAGAGCTTTGTGGTGTGCATTGTGTGTGTGTGTGTGTGTGTGTGTGTGTGTGTGTGTGGTGAACTTGCATGTGTTTTCTATGTTTCCCTGATAGGTGTGTGCCCCGTGTGTCCTGGGAGAGGCTTGGGTATGGCCCATGGGTGGCATATGTTGCGTCTGGGCACTGTGTGTGGTGACGGGGTAGTCATAGGCTTACATGTGTTTGTGGTGTAGGTTTGCTGTGTGTTCTCTGTGTGTGTGTGTTTTCTGTGTGTTTTCTGGGCATTGAGTCGGGACAGTGCATATGAGTGTGTTCTATGTGGGAGGGGAGTGTTTATGGTGTATACCTAGTATGGGCATGGTCTCTTTGTAGCATATTGTTTTAAGTTGGGTGTGTGCTGTGTGTGATCTCTTGGTCCGGTGTTTGCAGGTGATGCATTGAGAATGGTGTGTATATGTATTTGGTGCTGTGGCATGGGATGGAATGCATCAGTGTCCTTGAACATCATGGAGTCTTTGGAGTGGGCCTTGGTATGTGTTATCTGCAGCGCAATCAGTAGGAGATGGAATGTATTGGTGATTGTACAACTAATCTTTGGTGCACTAACCAAAGGGCCTTATGCAGCACCTGCATGGCCTTTAAAGACCATAGTTTTAGGTGGGATTTCCATCACCAGTCATGCTGGGGGACACAGAAAAATGTGAGAATTCCTCAAAACCTGGGATGATTTTGTGTTAGTGAGAGCTCCATGACCCCTGAATGTGAGCGAGGACAGTTCAAAATATGGAAGGCTATGGGAGTGCCTATTAAGGGGATCGATACAGGAAGGGCAACAAAGAGAAAACTCAATTGGGGAAGGTGGGAACTAAGTTTGTTTGCCCTTGCCCCAGGAGTGAGGCCAACTCCCATGAAAACCACTCATTTGGCCAACACACAAAGGTTTCCTGCCGAGCCTCTTCAGATACCTGAAGTTTTCCTATGTCCCAGGTGTTCCAAAACCCAATGTGGAGGGGCCCTGTGCTAGAACATAACCACAGTCCTGAGAAGTTGTGGGAATCTCCTCTTTCAAACGAGCATATTGTTCTTTGACATGGACACAGAATGATCCGTAAGGCTCCTCTAGTTACAGAAAAAGGGAAAAGGATCACAGCACTTGCTGGGCTCTGTGGGTGAAGTATGTGACTCTTGGATGCAGCAGAGGTCATGATCTCATGGGCTGTGAGATGGAATGTCCTCGTTCTGGTGCCTACTCAGCGGGGAGTCTACACAAAGATTCTGTTACTCTTTCTCCACCCAGTCATGCGCATTGCACATCCCTCTCTCTCAAACAAATCAGCGATGTTCAGAATTGCACCGCTATGCCAGTCTCCCAACGAGTTGGCTTTCTCAGGACTAAGACACAAGTCTGGGCTTGGGCAAAGGGAAATCTCCACTGGTGACACCAGGGTGTTGATCCGCAAGAGGATTCCATTCTCAATTGGAAATAGAGGGATGGTGTCTGGCCTTAGATCTTTCTCCTTCCCTTCAGGCCCATGACTAGAGAGAACAATCCATCAGGGGAAGGAGGGGATTCCCCTCTGTGGAAGCTCTTTTTTTTTTTTTTTTTTTTTGCAACCGGGCCTTTGGTCAATATTCCCTGAATATGCTCTGAAAGAGCCCTCACCAAAACCTGCAGACCATTCTGCCCACTTCGGCATCTGGTCTTCAAAGCAGAGGCATCAGAGGGAGTCAAAGAATAGAGCCGGCTGACCAGCCATTCCAGTCCTTACACTATCCAGTGAAGCAGCATGGAGTCACAAAGGAGCACCAGACTCCTTGGCCATATCTGACCCAGAGTGCTCTCACCAAGCACACGACCAAAACGGAAACTTGCCATGGTCAAATGAGTGCTGCCTGTGTGCGTGTCAGCTTCACATCCCATGAATATGAAGGTTAATACTCAGCAAGCCTTGGAGAAGGGCTACAGGAGGACCAATATTGTCCATTCCCAGAGGAATGACATCATTCTGACCCTTGTTTAAACCTACGTTTCTCTGTGCTACAGAAATGGGACCAGCTTTCTCTGAAAACCTCCAGCCCAGCCTCTGCTGCCCTATTACAATCCCCTATTTCTCCCAATGTCCATGTATTTCTGAGACCAAATTGCAACAGATCCTGTGCCCCAACCCAATTCACGGGCCCAAGAGCTTGGCCAGACTCCCAGGTTAACTGACACACAGGGTTTGAATGGCCTCAAGCCTGAAGCTAGTATGGAAAGAGAAGCAATGGCTGGAAGTGAATACGAAGGGCCAGATTTCTTCAGTAGAGATGAGCATACGATGATGTCAAAAGGAAGGGACTTGCAAGGACACTTTGCTAGCGAGATCAGGATATCAGGAATAAGAATCAGCTGTGGGCTTGGGCAAGGGGAAACTCCAGTGGCTACACATGGGAGCCCTGTAATCAAGCGGCCTGGATCCTTCTTGATGAAAGAGAATGAAAGTCTGCCCTGGCTCATTTTACTGTCCTGTCTATACTGACTACAGGGAGGAGTGTCTCAAGGGAGAGCAGGGGTGTTTTGGGGGACAACTCTCAAGTGTTTTGAACTGGGATTCAGTGCACTCCATGAGGCATGGCCTCTTTCAGAGAATGCCCTGCCATGCACCATTCTGGGCAGGGGTGAAGAGTCTTTTCTACCTAATGAAGGCATCTCAGTCAGCCTGGGGAAGGAGACAACCTGGTGCTGTGTGTGTGTGTGTGTGTGTGTGTGTGTGTGTGTGTGGTTGTGTGTGTGTATTTGTGATGGTGGTGTGGTCGGTGTTGTTTTGGCGTGATATGAATCTGACAGGTGTACTGCCTCTTGAGGTTGTTGTGTTTTACCTAGGTGTGTTGGATAGGTAAGTTTATCTCTGTGCTCTAGGTGTGTTGAGTGCGGTCAATTCATGAGTCCTATGGATGTGGAGTGTGTCTTGTGTGTTGTACGTGGCATTGGTGTGTGATGGAGATGTGTTTCATATGGAGGATGTTTGATGTTTCTTTAGTGAATACGTGTGTCAGTAGGTGGTGTGTATGAATGATATCCATGGACTGTGTTAGTGTTTTGCGTGGATTGTTTGTGCCCTCGTCTTCTGGTGTGTGTGGTGTTGTTTTGAGTGGACTAGGGGTGCTGAGTTTGGGGTATCTATGATGTGTGCATGGTGTGTGGGGGGGGATGACTTTAATGTGGTCTCTGAGTGTTTTGCTAGTGGTAGATGGGTGGTGTGCCTGGTGAATCGCCGTGTGTGTATGGTGATTTTTTTATGTGTGCATATCATCTTTTGTGTGGGATCATTGTTGTGATTTTCTCATGTATAAGTGGTGTGTGTTATTATGGGAGCAGTGCCTATGTCATGTATGCAGGTAATTCATGGTGCCTGTGCATTGTGCCTTGTACTGTTTAAAGGATGGCTGGTGTGTTGGTTTTGAAATGGGTCAGTGTGTGTGTTTAGCGTAGATCTGGGGTGTGTGAGATTAATGAATGGAATTCCTGTGGTACATGTGTGGTGACGTGAGGAGTGGGGGGGGGCAGAGTTGTGGCATTTTGGCAGTGGAAGCGGGAGTATGGGTGCTGTTTATACAGTGATTTGTATGTTGTGTGTGCGGTGTGTGAGTGGGGAATAGGTGACGAGCTTGCCCATAGGATAATGTAGTGTCATTGACGTACGGTTGTGCATTTTTGTTTGGTATGAGTGCTGTTTGTTGGAGATGTGTTCTGTGAGGAATAGGTGTAGTGGGTGTGGAACATAGGGTGGTGTGTGTGGTCTCGATGATGAGGTAGCTGTGTGTGTTCTATTCGTTCTCTGACTGGTTGTGATGTGCATGCACACACTGCGTCAATGATGAGTGGTATGAATCAGTTGGGTGTGTGTTAGGCAAGTGGTTTCAGTGTGGGGTATATGTGTTTGTTCTGCTGGGCATACTTTGTACTGCATGTGGTGAATGTTTGCGCTCTAGGGATGGTGTGTGCTGGAAGTAACATGAGCCTGTGAGGGAGGTGTTGCCTTTCTCTGCTCTTGTTCTGGTGTGTGGGTGTGTGTGCTCTGAGTGCTGTGTGTAGTGTTCATGAATTTTCCAGGTCCATGTGTGAGTGTTCTCTATGGTTGATACTTGTCTCTGGGTGACTTACCCCTGTTGGTGTTGTAGGTGTGGTGTGACTCTTCTTGGTTTTGTGTGTTCCGTTTCTGGTATTTCTTGGTAGTATGCACGTTTGGACTCCTTGGGACATTTTGGTGTCCTGTGTTTGTCCTGCATGTGTAGTGGTGTGGTGCATGGGTGATGTCTGCCTGTGTGCATGTGGCTTCCTTATTTTTTGTGGTGTGCACGCCTGTAGACTTTGTGTGGGTGCTTGGCATGTGTTCATGTGACATGGGTGTTGTGTGTGTGAGGGGTACGTGTGATGTGTTTGTGAGGTCCAGGCAGGGGAGTGTGTCGTCCATGACATGTGTGTGAGTTTTGGTAGTCTATTTTCTGTGTGTGACTTCTATGTGTTTGTGTGTAACAATGATGATCTGTGCAGGTGATGTATATGTTGAGATTTTATGGGGTCTTTTGGATTGACTGTGTTATATAGGAGATCAATGAAATGTAGAAGTATGGTGTATGTCCACAGTGCAAGGAATTGGACAGCTGTGTGGTGTGCATTGTGTGTTGCATGCATTGTGTGTGTGTGTGTGTATGTGTGTGTGTTGCAATTGGGATGTGTTTTCTATGTTTCCCTGATAGGCGTGTCCCCCGTGTGTCCTGCTAGAGGCTTGGCTATGGCCCATAGGTTGTCTTTGTTGTATCTGGGCACTATTTGTGATGACAGAGTGGTCATAGGCTTCCATGTGTTTGTGGTGTAGGTTTGCTGTGTGTGGAGTGTGTGTGTGTGTGTGTGTGTGTTCTGTGTGTTTTATGGGCAATGAGTTGGGGCAGTGTATATGTGTGTGTTCTATGTGGGAGGGGCGTGTGTATGGTGTATGCCTAGTATAGGCGTGCTGTCTTTGTAGCATATGGGGTTAGGTTGTATGCGTGCTGTGTGTGATCTATTGTCCCCATATCTGCAGGTGATGCGTTGTGAATGGTGTGTATATGTATTTGGCACTGTGGCATGGGATGGAATGCGTCAGTGTCCTTGGACATCGTGTAGTCCTTGGGGTGGGCCTTGGTATGTGTCATCTGCAGTGCAATCAGTCAGAGATGGAATGTATTGGTGATTGTATGGCTAATATTCGGTGCACAAACCACAGGACCTTATGTAGCACCTGCACAGCCTTTAAGGACCATAGTTTTAGGTAGGATTTCAGTAACCAATCATGCTGGGGGAACAAAGATAAAAAGTGAGAATTCGTCTAAAACTGGGACGATTCTGTGTGACTGAGAGCTCCATGATCCCTGAATGTGAGTGAGGACAGTTCAAAATATGGAAGGATATGGGGGTGCGCATTAAGGGCATCGACACAGGAAGGGCAACGAAGAGAAAACTCAAGTGAGGAAGGTGAGAACTAAGTTTGTTTGCCCTTGCCCCAGGAGTGAGGCCAACTCCCATGAAAACTACTCCATTGGCCTACACAGAAAGGTTTCCTGCTGAACCTCTTCAGATACCTGAAGTTTTCCTATGTCCCAGGTGTTCCAAAACCCAGTGTGGATTGTCCCTGTGTTAGAAGATAACCACGGTCCTGAGAAGTTTGTGGCAGTCTCCTGCTTCAAGTGAGCATATCGTTCTTTGACACGGACACAGAATGATCCGTAAGGCTCCTCTAGTTACAGAAAAAGAGAAAAGGATCACAGCACCTGGTGGGCTCTGTGGGTGAAGTATGTCACTCTTGGATGCAGCTGAGGTCATGATCTCATGGGCTGTGAGATGGAATGTCCTCAGTTCTGGTGCCTACTCAGTGGGGAGTCTACACGAAGATTCGGTCACTCTGTTTCTCCACCCAGTCAGGCGTATTGGGCATCCCTCTCTCTCAAACAAATCAGCGATGTTCAGAATTGCACTGCTATGCCAGTCTCCCAAAGAGTTGGCTTTCTCAGGACTAAGACACAAGTCTGGGCTTGGGCAAAGGGAAATCTCCACTGGTGACACCAGGGTGTTGACCCTCAAGAGGGTTCTATTCTACTTTAGAAATAAAGAGGGACAGGTCTGGCCTTAGATATTTCTCCTTCCGTTCAAGCCTGTGACTAGAGAGAGCAGTCCATCAGGGGAAGCAGGGCATTCTTCTCTGTGGAAGCTCTTTTTTTTTTGCAACCGTGCCTTCAGGCAGTATTTACTTAATATGCTCTGAAAGAGCCCTCACCAAAACCTGCAGACCACTCTGTCAAACCTCGGCATCTGGTCTTCAAAGCAGAGGCATCAGAGGGAGTCAAAGAATATAGCTGGCTGACCAGCAATTCCAGTCCTTACACCACCCAGTGAAACAGCACGGAGTCACAAAGGAGCACCAGATTCCTTGGCCATATCTGACCCAGAGTGCTCTGACTGAGCACAGGACCACAACGGAAACTTGCCACGAACAAATGAGAGCTGCCTGTGTGCATGTCAGCTTTGTATCCCATGAATGTGAACCAAGGGAATGTTAATACTCAGCAAGCCTGGGAAAAGGGCTACAGGAGGGCCAATGTTGTCCATTCCCATAGGAATGACATCACTCTGACACATGGTTCAAACTTAGTTTGTCTGTGCTACAGAAATGGAACCAGGTTTCTCTGAAAACCTCCAGGCCAGCCTCTGCGGCCCTATTACAATCCCTTAAACCTCCCAACGTCCATGTATTTCTGAGACCAAATTGCAGCATATCCTGTGCCCCAACCTAATGCACGGGCCCAAGAGCTTGGCCAGACTCCCAGGTTAACTGACACACAGGATTCAAATGGCCTCAAGCCTGAAGCTAGTATGGAATAAGTAGCAATGGATGGAAGTGGATACCAAAGGCCAGATTTCTTCAGTAGAGATGAGCATACAATGATGTCAAAAGGAAGGGACTTGCAAGGACACTTTGCTAGTGAGATCAAGATATCAGGAATAAGAGGAGGGGAGGAGTCAAGATGGCGGAGAAGTAGCAGGCTGCGATGACATCAGGCAGCAGGAGATCAGCTAGATAGCCTATCAAACCATTCCAAACACCTACGAATCCAACAGGAGATTGAAGAGAAGAAAAACAACAATCCTAGAAACAGAAAATCGACCACTTTCTAAAAGGTAGGACCAGCGGAGAAGTGAATCCAACGGGACAGGAAGATAGACCCCAGGGGGAGGGGCCGGCTCCCGGCAAGCGGCGGAGCACAAAATCAGGACTTTTAAAAGTCTGCTCCATGGAGGGAAATCGCTCCTGAGGCTAAACTGGGGTGAAGACCTCACGGGGAAAGCGTGGACTCAGGTCCCGTGGGGTCACAGAAGGATCAGGGGTATCTGAATGTCGCAGAGCTCACAGATATTAGAGCAGGGAAACCGGCTGCGGAGACAGAGCCGAGGTTTCCTAGAGCCGTGGTATGTGACACGGGCCGGTGCTCTGTGACACGGGCCGGTGCTCTGTGCGAGGGGTCCCCACAAGATCCGGGGAGACTCCGACCCGGGAGAGCTCAGGGATCTACGGGTTCAGAGACTCCAGGTGGGACTCTGCCAGAGACAGAGATGCTTGGTCACCGGCTGGGTGAGCTGGGATCGCCCCCAGAAGCCAGTGAGACGGGACTGATTATGCACGATTTTCGCTGAGCGCGGTCTCCGAGCGCGAATGGAGGCTGGGGAGACGGGAGTGATTAAACGCTTTTCTCTGAAGGCGCACTGAAGACTGGGGCCCCTAGCTCTCGGCTCCTCTGAACCGGAGATTGGGAGGCTGCCATTTTCATTCCCGTCCTCTGGAACTCTACGGAAAGCATTCAGGGAACAAAAGGTCCCGAAAGCGAACATGAGAGGATTACTTAGCCCGGACCCTGGTAAGGGTGGTGCAATTCCGCCTGGGGCAAAGACACTTGAGAATCATTACAACAGGCCCCGCCCCCAGAAGATCAAAGAAATCCAGCCAAGACCAAGTTCACTTAACAAGGAGAACAGCAGATTCTTATCTGGACAAAATGACAAGGCGGAAAAACTCACCACAAAAAAAAAAAAGAACAAGAGGCAGGACCGAAGGCTGGGGACCTAATCAATACAGACATTGGTAATATGTCAGATCTGGAATTCAGGACGACCATTCTCAAGGTTCTAGCCGGTCTCGAAAAAGGCATGGAAGATATTAGAGAAACCCTGTCAGGAGAAATAAAAGCCCTTTCTGGAGAAATAAAAGAACTAAAATCTAATCAAGTTGAAATTAAAAAGGCTATTAATGAGGTGCAATAAAAAATGGAGGCTCTTACTGCTAGGATAAATGAGGCAGAAGAAAGAATTAGTGATGTAGAAGACCAAATGACAGAGAATAAAGAAGCTGAGCAAAAGAGAGACAAACAACTACTGGACCACGAGGGGAGAATTGGAGAGATAAGTGAAAGCATAAGATGAAACAACATTAGAATAATTGGGATTCCAGAAGAAGAAGAAAGAGAAAGAGGAGCAGAAGGTATACTGGAGAGAGTTATTATATAGAATTTCCCTAATATAGCAAGGGGAACAAGCATCCTAATCCAGGAGGTGCAGAGAACGCCCCTCAAAATCAATAGGAATCGGTCCATGCCCCGCCATCTAATAGTAAAATTTACAAGTCTTAGCTACAAAGAGAAAATCCTGAAAGCAGCACGGGACAAGAAGTCTGTAACAAACAATGGTGGAAATATTAGATTGGCAGCAGACTTAATCCACAGAGACTTGGCAGGCCAGAAAGAACTGGCATGATATAGTCAGAGCACTAAACGAGAAAAACATGCAGCCAAGAACACTTTATCGAGCTAGGTTATCATTGAAAATAGAAGGAGAGATAAAAAGCTTCCAGGACAAACAGAAACTGAAAGAATATGTAAACACCAAACCAGTTCTACAGGAAATATTGAAAGGGGTCCTCTAAGCAAAGAGAGACCCTAAAAGTATTATCAGAAAGGAACAGAGACAATATACAGTAACAGTCACCTTACAGGCAATGCAATGGCACTGAATACATATCTCTCAATAGTTACCCTGAAAGTAAATGGGCTAAATGCCCCAGTCAAAAGACACAGGGTTTCAGAATGGATAAAAAAACAAAGCCCATCCATATGCTGCCTACAAGAAACTCATTTTAGACCTGAAGACACCTCCAGATTGAAAGTGAGGGGGTGGAAAACAATTTACCATGTTAATGGACATCAGAAGAAAGCTGGGGTGGCAATCCTTATATCAGATCAATTAGATTTTAAGCCAAAGACTATAACAAGAGATGAGGAAGGACACTATATCATACTCAAAGGGTCTGTCCAACAAGAAGATCTAACAATTTTAAATATCTATGACCCTAACATGGGAGCAGCCAACTATATAAACCAATTAATAACAAAATCAAAGAAACACATGGACAAGAATACAATAATAGTTGGAGACTTTAACACACCCCTCACTGAAATGGACAGATCATCCAAGTAAAAGATCAACAAGGAAATAAAGGTCTTAAATGACACACAGGAGCAGATGGACATCACAGATATATTCAGAACATTCCATCCCAAAGCAACAGAATACACATTCTTCTCTAGTGACCATGGAACATTCTCCAGAATAGATCACATCCTGGGTCATAAATCAGGTCTCAACAGGTATCAAAAGATTGGGATCTTTCCCTGCACATTTTCAGACCACAATGCTCTGAAGCTAGAACTCAGTCACAAGAGGAAATTTGGAAAGAGCACAAATACATGGAGACTCAACAGCATCCTTCTGAAGAATGAATGGGTCAGCCAGGAAATTAAAGAAGAATTGAAAAATACCATGGAAACAAACGATAATGAAAACACAACGATCGAAAACCTGTGGGGCACAGCAAAGGCAGTCCTGAGAGGAAAATATATAGTGATACAAGCCTATGTCAAGAAACAGAAAAGGTCT
>ML100028.1:0-28669 GCA_003697995.1 Taxidea taxus jeffersonii
TGACCTATGGCAAGCTTGTCCACCATGCTGTTAACCAGCTAAATTTTGCCTGAAGCCTTCAGTCTGTTGCAGAGGAGTGAGCTGGACACTGTGGGCATCTGAAAGTCCTAGAAATTCTTACTTGGTTGGCAAAGATTCCATGCACAAATAGAGGTTATTCTCATTGATCCATTCTATAAAGCCAGCAAAAGAAATCCTGACACCCAGTGGATCACCATACCAGTCCACAAGCACAGGGAGACACAAAGAGTGACATCTTTGGCTGCAAGAATGTGGCCTTGGAAAGGGTCACAAGTTTCACCACACTAATGGTGGTTCTCGCTGTGCAGCATGGGGTAGCCCCACCATTACTGCTAATATAAGTAATGTTTGTAAAATTAAAAGTGTCCTTTGTCTGTCAAAATTAGTTGTCTGCAGAATGTTCCATGAATGCACTGTCAAATAAAGTGCAATAATGTTTGAAGACTAAAAGTGAGGGTATATCTTGTTTCTTATAAGAGAAACACTTTTATCTTTGCTCTACCTTATTAGGGTGTTTATACGTTAGGGCTTAAAACATTATTTGGTATAACAGGTATAATACAAATTCTGTAAAAGTGGAATGCAGAAGTTAGCCACATAGATTTGCTGGTGCGTATAATAAAACCTACAGCTTCACTGTAGGTTGATGTTCACTGTACATCATCCAAGATGATGTAATGCTCTGCTGGTTTATTCTCAAATGGCTGTTTTTAGGGGTTTGGTAGGAACAATTTTATTTTTTTAAAGATTTTATTTATTTATTTGTTTGTTTGTTTGTTTGAGAGAGAGAGCATGGGGCGGGGGAGAGTGGTCAGAGGGAGAAGCAGATTCCCCGCAGAGGTGCCTGGTGCTATTTGAGTATACCAGAGTAAGTGGCATGACCAAGAATTAAAATTTTAATTCTTAATAATTTTTTAAAAAAGATTTTATTTATTTATTTGACAGAGATCATAAATAGGCAGAGAGGCAGGCGGAGGGGCGGGGAGGGAAGCAGGCTCCCTGCTGAGCAGAGAGCCCGATGACAGGCTCGATCCCAGGACCCTGAGATCATGACCTGAGCTGAAGAAGGCAGCGGCTTAATCCACTGAGCCATCCAGGTGCCCCCTTAATAAATTTATTCTTAATAAAAATACTGTATTGTCTCTATTTCAATAAATTACGCCTCTATCCTCACCTGGAATACACCCAGATTTAACTTCAATTTTGTTAAACAAAGAATACAGGTATTTTAGACTATGAATAGTCAGATACTGAGAGAAACATGGCTTATTAGCTTACACCATGTCATAATAGGGTAGGTACTTCTAGTAACAGCAACCTAGATACAAAGAACAGATAAACTTGCATCACTTCATCATTCTTCACATCAGTATATGTACCTCAAAGAGCAGATGACAAAGAAGTTTTGCACCTGCATTTCCAAACTACTTCAAAATATTTGCCTCTTTCAATGCCTTTTTATCATAACCTTACAAAGCAATAAAGTTTATAATTTTTTTCATTAATAAAATGGGGAGATGTTTGATCTGCTCAGAAACTCCTTTTTAAAGTGATATCTAATAAAATGCATTTAAAAAGTCAAAACTGGAGGCACCTGGCTGCCTCAGAAGATCATGCAACTCTTGATCTCAGGGTCACATGTTTGAGCTCCACATTGGGTACAGAGGTTACTCAAATAAATAATGGTTGGTTGGTTTTTTTAACATCAAAAATGAACTCTGAGAAGATGACAGAGTAGTTTTTGATCTCAATCATCAAATTAACATAAGATTAGATTATATCACGATCATTCCCAAATTCCAATTTAAATTAAACAATTCTATAGAGTAGTTTGCTTTCTACTGAGGCAT
Organism: Taxidea taxus jeffersonii; assembly: GCA_003697995.1. Lineage (NCBI taxonomy): Eukaryota > Metazoa > Chordata > Mammalia > Carnivora > Mustelidae > Taxidea > Taxidea taxus. Next base: position 1,872 of record ML100028.1, read on the forward strand.
TCTAATACCGTCAACTCCCAGTTTTCTTGGCCACAAAAACGCAAAATAACAGCTAATTTGAAATTGAGTTTAATTTTACTTCTATAATTATACAGAAGTGCAAATGTTTCTGGCAATTCACAATACTACACACAGTATTTTGTTACTTCATTAGGTATCTGACTTTGTATAAACTTGCTATTCATTCTTTAGTTGCTATGTAATTCTAATGCAAATATCAGCCTAGAGCAGAACTGTCCACTCAAAAGCTTACTAATTCTAACTTTATTAAGAGCAAAGAGGAAATTTTTTCTAGCTATCACTGATCAGGAACCAAGAACCATACGTACTTGTATTTGAATAGAAGGAAAGTCAATGGTTAAATCCACTGGAAATACTTAAATGGAACAGATGTAACCAAAAGGAGAATGGAAAAATTATTAAAAGCTACTTAAAAATGATTGTTAAAATAGCAACTGACATCCTAGTATTTTTAGATATTCATTTGTAAAATAAAAAAATTAAAAATATAGATTTTTAGGGGTGCCTGGCTGGCTTAGTTGGTTGAGCACGTCACTCTTGATCTTAAGAGTTCACAATCGGGCGCCTGGGTGGCTCAGTGGGTTAAGCCGCTGCCTTCGGCTCAGGTCATGGTCCCAGGGTCCTGGGATCGAGTCCCGCATTGGGCTCTCTGCTTAGCGGGGAGCCTGCTTCTCCCCTCCCCTCTCTGCCTGACTCTCTGCCTACTTGTGTAATCTCTGTCTGTCAAATAAATAAATAAAATCTTTAAAAAAAAAAAAGAGTTCACAATCAATCAACATATAGTAACTCATCAGAAAATGAATTTTTAAGGTAATTCTTTAATATTAAATTTAAATAAGTAAGTACTTACTTGTAGCAGGTAGGAACTGCCTGGATCTAATAAGCTGACAGCTTCATTCTGCATCGTGTTCTGTTGTGTAATTGCATCTTCACGTTTCCGCTCTTTCTGCCCCGCTTCATCATCGTCATATTCATCTAAGCACTAGAAGAAAAAATAGTTTCCACTTTATTTCCACATAATACTAACAGATTGTACTGACAGTATGTGAAGATACATTTGGATAGCATTAAAGAAGTATCTGTGCATTCAGAAACTAATTTATTTGATAATGGTGTTCCTTTCAGTAATATGTACATTTAATTCCTGTAAATTAAATTATCTGCTTAAACCGCAAACTCCACATTCACACCCTTGACAACTTATCTTTCCTCTAGGCTCTAAATAGCAGTGACAAAGCTTGCTTAAAAGGCAAGGTTTACTCACTCTTTCACATTCATTCAACAAGTAAATGAAAGATATCTACCTTAAAAAAGGTAGATACCACTTTTCAGAGGGTAACAAATGATATACCCAAGACATGGAATTTATAGTCTAGTGGGAAGTTGACATGGAAGATATAAGATATATAGAGACATAGATATAGATGCAGATAACTCAATGATAAAGGCCATTTTCCAGCTTAGTACTACCTAAAAGTATATACAGGAAGAGTATTTTCACCTGGGGAATAGTCTTCCATAAAAACTCTGTAGAAGAGTTTATAATTTAAAAGATGGGTAAAATTTAGAACTGCAGATATAGAAAAAAGAAAATTTCAGATGGTGGGAAGAGCATATGGAAAGGTTGTTGCTAAAAAGCTGAATCAACATCTGCATTATCAATTTCCATACCCTACATGAAAAAAAGTCATAAATAGAAACAAATTTCTATTCATTACACCCACTGTGAATGGGCTATCTGTTCCTTGCAAATGAACACATTCCTTTTTTTTTTTTAAGATTTTATTTATTTATTTATTTATTTATTTATTTGAGAGAGAGAGAGAGAGAGAGAGAGAGAGAAAGAAAAGAGAGCACAAAAGCAGGGGGAACAACTGAGGGAGAGGGAAAAGCAGACAGCCCTAAGTGGGAGTCGATCCAAGGACCTGGGATCATAACTTGAGCCAAAGGCAGATGCTTAACTGACTCAGACACCTAGGCACCCCTGCAACTGAACACATTCCTAACCAATATCGCCCTAAAGAGTTCTGTGAGACATGAAAAATAATGTTTCAGCAGGCAGCCTGTAAACAAGAAGGCACTAACGAAAGAAACAGGACCTATAATTTATAAAAAGAGAAAAAAGGTTAAGTTAGATCACTGTGCAAACCAAGAAGGGACACTGGAGTGTCTGGAATAGGAGGGACACATTAGATAAGCAGCATATTCAAAGACACAAAGTCCACGATGGGGGATATGGAGAAAAGCGCCTGAGATGGAGTCTTAAAAATTACAATGATATGGAAAGGAAGTGAGGGGGAAAGAATAAAAGGGGTGAGATTCTAGAGAATTCTCCTGCCCTCCCTATAATGGAACTGATTGTGTGTACAGGTGTCATCTGGCCCTAAATGGGACTTGGGTTATTGGTACAAAAAAAATTACGATACTGAGGCTACTTGACTCTGAACCAGGAGACTAGTGTATTCTGTCATGATTCATGAAATTACAGCAGGCTAACATGGTTTGTTTGCAAGTAGGGTAAGATCTCAAACCCTTCACAGTTCTTGACAGAGGTGAAGATTGGAAAGGCAATGCTCTGATCACAAAAAACATAAATAACCTGAGAAGTGTGGACTTTTCACTATATAACACAGAAAGATGTTATGGTGCTACAATTCCCTGGAATATAAGTAAAACCACCAAAACTGATGCGGGGGTGGGGAGGGCACCTGGGAGGCTCAGGTCATGATCTCCAAATCCTGGGATCCAGTCCCATTTCTGGCTCCTGGCTCAGCAGGGAGTCTGCTTCTCTCTCTCTCCCTCTGCTTCCCCCGGGGCCCCAACTGTGGTCTCTCTGTCTCTCTTTCCCAAATGAATAAATAAAATATTTTTAAAAAACAAAACTGATTTTGGAAATAGAACCTATATAAAGCAGTTCAGAGTGGAAATTAACAGGGACCAAAAGTGGAGAGTGCAAAGTGGGGGCTGAGAAGCAAGTGTGTAAGATCTGGAAAAAATAAAGAGTAGTCTCATCTCTAGGCTTCTACTCTGTGAAAAGAATCATCTCATTCTCCAGTACCTGGACTGCAAAAATCCCTGACCTTAGGATCAAATGTCAGTAGCATAATGCTAGAACTCTTAAATCCTAACGTAGTGTAGATTGAAAGTAAAAATTGAAGCAGATAGCCATGAACTCCCTGAGCACTGGAATATTATTTTATTCATCTTTGTTTTCATTTTCTGAGATCCAGTCCCTCAACACTAACCTCCCTTCCTTCTACTACCTCAGTAAATGTATACTCCCTTACCAACACTTTAAAAAGAAGAAAAAAAAATTTAGTAAATGCTTGATAAATGAATGAATGAGTTACCAAGATGAGACAAATCAGGGAGATGGACTATAGCACCCCAAGATAAAATAGAATATTCTTTTCTGTGGCAACACTGTTACCCACTGACCTGGGAACCTATCCATCACACACAACTATCTCTGAGAAGAATGTGTGCATCTTACATTCCAGGCAGCTTGGATTACTTGATGAATTACAACTTCCCTCCAAGGTTCTTCTAGCAACCCATAGAATTCTTTTAGCACCAAGCATCCTACAAATTGTCTAAGCTATCTTATGTAACTGGGATAAATACACCTAGAGGAAACTTTGGTGGAAATGGTGAGAAGAAAGAATGAAAGCAAAATAGAATTGAGTTAGTGGACCAAAGTGGGTTAAGACATTTTCCACTTCTATTTCTTTTTTTTTTTTTTTTTAGGATTTTATTTATTTATTTGACAGATCACAAGTAGGCAGAGAGGCAGGCAGAGAGAGAGAGGAGGAAGCAGGCTCCTCGCTGAGTGGAGAGCCCGATGCTGGGCTTGATCCTAGGACCCTGGAATCATGACCTGAACCAAAGGCAGAGGCTTTAACCCACTGAGCCACCCAGGCACCCCTCCACTTCTACTTCTTGCAAAGATTAAGAATTCTCTACATGCACAGCTGATGGTATCCTTAATGAAGACGGAGTTATTTTGGGGTTTTTTTTTGACATTTTTTCATTTTTAAGTAATCTTAAAAATTTAATTAATTTTTAAGTAATCTCTATATCCACCATAGGGCTCAAACTTACAACCCCAAGATCAAGAGTCACATGCTCTACTTAGACAGCCAGTCATCCCAAGAGTAATTTTTAAATAGGTACCAGCAAGAGAGAACCAAAAGGAACTCAAACATGTTTTAAAGTTTATTTCTGGGTGCCTGGCTGGCTCAGTGGGTTAAGCCTCTGCCTTTGGCTCCAGTCATGATATCAGGATCCTGGGATCAAGCCCAATATCAGGCTCTCCGCTCAGCAGGGAGCCTGCTTCCCCTCCCCCTCTGCCTGCCTCTCTGCCTACCTGTGATTCTGTCAAATAAATAAATAAAATCTTTAAAAAAAATTAAGTTTCTTTCTACTAATCAAAAGCTTTTTATCTGAGAGAGAAAAAGATGAGATGAAAATAGATGCTGGTTCTATATTATAATTACACCAACAACGTGGAACTCAATGCTCTCTCTTCCCAGCTCTTATTTCTAGATAAGCGTAATCATGTCAAAGTTACTCTGCTCTTTTACATAGATTAGAGAGAACTGCAGGAGAACTGGGTTAACAATTATTTTAAACTGAAACCAAAAAGTCAAGTTTCATGAAATGACATTTTTTAAACAAAATGCGATAAGTATCACTGATTGTCACCAAGCTCTTTACTATTCCCAAAACTGCATTTTGGAGCACCAGTATTTTGGCAAATAAAACTCCTGAAGAAAACAAAAGTATGATTTTTCATTTTTTTTTTTGTGGCCATATAATGTACCTTGTCTTTATTTATTTCTTTTCAGTGTTCCAGAATTCATTGTTTTAGCACCACACCCAGTGCTCCATGCAACATGTGCCCTCCATAATACCCACCATCAGGCTCACCCAACCCTCCACCCTCCTCCCCTCCCAAACCCTGTTTGTTTCTCAGAGTCCACAGCCTCTCATGGTTCGTCTTCCCCTCCAATTTCCCCCAAATCACTTCTCCTCTACATCTCCCAATGTCCTCCGTGTTATTCCTTATGCTCCACAAGCGAAACCATGTGATAATTGACTCTCTCTGCTTGACTTATTTCACTCAGCATAATCTCTTCCAGTCCCGTCCATGTTGATACAAAAGTTGGGTATTCCTCCTTTCTGATGGAGGCATAATACTCCATAGTATATATGGACCATATCTTCTTTATTCATTCGTCCATTAAAGGGCATCTTGGTTTTTTCATAGTTTGGTGACTGTGGCCATTGCTGCTATGAACAGTGGGGTACAGACAGCCCTTCTTTTCACTACATCTGTATCTTTGGGGTAAATACCCAATAGTGCAATTGCAGGGTCATAGGGAAGCTCTATTTTTAATTTCTTAAGGAATCTCCACACTGTCTTCCAAAGTTGCTGCACCAACTTGCATTCCCACCAACAGTTTAAGAGGGTTCCCCTTTCTCCATACCCTCTCCAACACATGTTGTTTACTGTCTTGTTAATTTTGGCCATTCTGACTGTTGTTGTCAATGCGGTTTTGATTTGAATCTCCCTGATGGCTAATGATGATGAACATTTCTTCATGTGTCTGTTAGCCATCTGTATGTCTTCTTTGGAGAAGTGTCTGTTCATGTCTTCTGCCCATTTTTTGACATGATTATATGTGTCTTTTGCAAATATCTTCTCCTGTTCCGTGGGTTGCCTCATTTTTTGTTGACTGTTTTCTATGCTGTGCAGAACTTTTGATCTTGAGGAAGTCCCAAAAGTTCATTTTCGCCTTTTTTTCCTTTGCCTTTGGAGACATATCTTGAAAGAAGTTGCTGTGGCCCGTGTCAAAGAGGTTACTGCCGATGTTCTCCTTTAGGATTCTGATGTATTCCTGCCTCATGTTGGGATCTTTTATCCATTTCGAGTTTATCTTTGTGTATGGTGTAAGAGACTGGTCAAGTCCATTCTTCTACACAGAGCTGTCCAATTTTCCTAGCACCATTTATTGAAGAGACTGTCTTTTTTTCCACTGTATATTTTTTCCTAGTTTGTCAAAGATTATTTAACCATAGAGTTGTGGGTCCATATCTAGGCTCTCTACTATGTTCCACTGGTCTGTGTGTCTGTTTTTGTGCCAGTACCATGCTGTTTCGGTGATCACAGCTTTGTAGTAAAGCTTGAAATCAGGCAAGGTGATGTCCCCAGTTTTTTCTTTTTCAGCCTTTCCTTAGCAATCTGGGGTCTCTTCTGGTTCCATACAAATTTTAGGATTATTTGTTCCAGCTCTTTGAAAAATGGTCTTTGAAAATGGCATTGAAAGTATAGATTGCTCTAGGCGGTATACACATTTTAACAATGTTTATTCTTCTAATCCATGAGCACGGAATGGCCTTCCATCTTTTTGTGTCTTCAACTTCCTTCATAAGTGTTCTATAGTGCCTCGAGTACAGATCCTTTACCTCTGGTTAGGTTTATTCCCAGGTATCTTATGGTTCTTGGTGCTATAGTAAATGGAATCGATCCTCTAATTTCCCTTTCTGTATTTTCATTGTTAGTGTATAAGAAAGTAACTGATTTCTGTACATTGATTTTGTATCCTGCCACATTACTGAATTGCTGTATGAGTTCTAGTAATTTGGGGGTGGAGTCTTTTGGGTTTTCCATATAAAGTATCATGTCATCTGTGAAGAGAGAGAGTTTGACTTCTTCATTGCCAACTTGAATACCTTTTTTCTTTTTGTTGTCTGATTGCTATTGCTAGAACTAGTACTATGTTGAACAAGACTGGCAAGAGTGGGCATCCTTGTCATGTTCCTGATCTCAAAGGGAAGGCTGTCAACTTTTCCCCATGGAGAATGATATTGTTCGCTGTGGGTTTTTTATAGATGTCATGAAGTTGAGGAATGTTCCCTCTACCCCTATACTTTGAAGCGTTTTAATCAGGAACAGATGCTGTATCTTGTCAAATGCTTTTTCTGCATCAATTGAGAGGACCATGAGGTTCTTCTCTCTTCTCTTATTGATTTGTTCTATCACATTGATTGATTTGTGAATGTTGAACCACCCCTGCATCCCATGGATAAATCCCACCTGGTCATGGTGGATAATCTTTTTATTATTTTTATTAGTATTGTTGGATCCTATTAGCTAGGATCTTGTTGAGAATCTTAGCATCCGTATTCATCAGGGATATTGGTCTGAAATTCTCCTTTTTGGTGGGGTCTTTGCCTGGTTTGGGGATCAGGGTAATGCTGGCTTCATAAAAAGAGTCTGGGAGTTTTCCTCTGCTTCTATTTTTTGAAACAGCTTCAGGATAATAGGTATTATTTCTTCTTTAAATGTTTGGTAGAATTCCCCAGAAATCCATCAGGTCCTGGGCTCCTGTTTTTTGGGAGGTTTTTGATCACTGCTTCAATCTCAGTACTAGATACTGGTCTATTCAGGTTGTCAATTTCTTCCTGATTCTGTTTTGGAGGTTTGTTAAGTTTCCAGGAATGCATGCATTTCATCTAGGTTGCTTAACTTATTGGCATATAACTGTTGATAATAATTTCTGATGATTATTTCTATTTCCTTGGTGTTAGTCGTGATTTCTCCCTTTTTATTCATAATTTTATTAATTTGGGTCCTCTCTCTTTTCTTTTGGATTAGTTTGGCCAATGGTTTATCGATCTTATTCTTTCAAAAAATCAGCTTCTAGTTTCGTTGATGTGTTCCACTGAATCTCTAGTTTCTATCTCATTGATCTCTGCTCTATCTTGATTATTTCCCTTCTTGTGTGGGGGTTGGCTTAATTTGTTATTGATTGTCCAGTTATTTTAAGATGTAAAAGAGAACTGGTGTATTCTGGATTTTTTCAATTTTTTTGAGGGAGGCTTGGGTGGCTATGTATTTCCTCCTTAGGACCACCTTTGCTGTATCCCATAGGTTTTGTTTGGACTGAAGCGTCTTCATTCTCATTGTTTACCATGAATTAAGTTCTTTTTTGATTTCCTGGTTGAACCAAACATTCTTAAGCAAGGTGGTCTTTAGCTTCCAGGTGTTTGAATTCCTTCCAAACTTTTTCTTGTGGTTGAGTTCCAGTTTCAAAGCACTGTGGTCTGAGAATATGCAGGGAATAATCTCAATCTTTTGGTATAAGTTGAGGCCTGATTTGTGACCCAGTATGTGGTCTATTCTGGAGAAAGTTCCAGAGAACTTTTTTACACCTATTGACTTTTTTTTAACCTATTTAACCTTTTTTAACCAACAAGAGGTTCAATACAACAAATTCCATTATAATAACCTTTTAACTTGAACTTTTTTGATACATATACCTGTGTTTTTCTTTTTGCTTTTCTATTTTTTTAATACTCATATAGAGATAAGTTTCAAGGTAATCCTCTTTCCCCAATCAATACTATCCCTATATACTATGCTATAAATAAACCAGTTTTAATCCCCCTTTATCTCTGGAAAGTTGAGTCCTTTAACAAAGATATACCCAAGAAGAATCAAAATAACCTTCCTTGCCCACACTGAGGATTTGTAACCACCCTCCCATCTTTTCTTCTGTCAGTGTGTCTGTGTATTTGTTTTTGTTCTGGTAATATATAAATCTTATACTTGGGGTTCATTTTGGCTGGGTTCTTTTTTCTTGTCATTTACTTTTGTCAGTCTTTTTGTTTGTCTGTTTTTGTTTGTATACCTTATAAATCTTACCTTTGGGGCCCATTCTGGCTGGGTCTTCTCTCTCTCTCTTTCTTTTTTTTTCTGTCTCTCTCTTCCTCTTTTCTTTTTTCTTTCTTTTTGGTGGGGAGTCCCGATTGCTCAGAAGTGTTCCAGGGTGCACCTTGCCTGGATCATAGTTGATACATTCAACTACACATCCCCTCAGCCATCTCTCACCAAAATGACTAGGAGGAGGAATGCCCAACAGAGGAAAAATTTAGAGACTGTGCCCTCTCCATCAGAGGTACTGGATATGGATATAAACAGTATGTTGGAAAGGGAATTCAGGGTAACAATTATCCAGGCATGGCTAGATTGGAGAAAACCATTAATGACAACATGGAATCAATTAGGGCAGAAGTGAAAGCCACCAGGGAAGAAGTTAAAAATGCTATCAATGAGTTCCAATCTAATCTAAATTCTTTAATAGTTAGGGTAACTGAGGCAGAAGATAGAATTAGTGATCTAGAGGATGAACTGAGAGAAAAAGGATCAGGAGGAGGCCTGGAACAAACAGCTTAGAAGCCATGAAAACAGATTAGGCAAAAAAATGACTCCATGAAAAATTCCAATGTCAGAATTATTGGAATCACTGAGGGGGAGGAGAAAGAAAGAAGACTAGAATATATAGCTGAACAAATTCTCCATGAAAATCTTCCCAATCTGGGGAATGGAACCAGCATTCCTGTCTTAGGGCAGAAAGGTCTCCCCACCAAGATCATAGAATCTAGAAAGACCTCAAGACACCTGATTGTGAAACTGATGAAATCATAATTTTAGACAGGAGCTCCTGAGAGCAGCTAGGGGAAAGAGATTCCTTACGTACAGAGAAGGCCCATCAGAATAACGTAGACCTATACTGAAATACCTAAGATACTGATGATATACACTGAGCTAATATGTCATCTGAGATCTGCTTCAAAATAACACAAGAAATAAAATGGGTAGTGTGTGGTGCGTATAGATAAAACTTGCCAGAAGTTGATAACTGTTGAAGCTGAAGGAGGCATACATGGGGAACTTCATTACAACATTTTCCTTAATTTTGTACATGATTAAAAGTCCCATAAGGTTTTTTAAAAGCAGTAAAATTTAACTGACCATTTACTGAATAACTAAAACTAGATCAATATTTATTCTAAGGGCGTTTGGGTGGTTCAGTTATTAGGTGGCTGCCTTAGGCTCAGGTCATGAACCCAGACTCCGATGATGGAGCCCCACATCAGGCTCCCTGCTTAGCGGAAGCCTGCTTCTCCCTCTCCCATTTCCTCTGCTTGTGTTCCCTTTCTATTATGTAAATAAATAAAATCTTTAAAATAAACATATATTTTATTCTAAGTAACACAACTCTTCTGCTTCTAGAGAATAAAATGATGGAGTATTATTCACGGAGTGTTTTCCAAGAAATGGGAAATGTTTGCAATTTCATGCAGAGTGAAAAAAAGGTATGAAATTCACTCAGCACATCACAACCCAGAATTTTTATGAAGAAAAAGGAAACAGAACAGAAAATATCAAAGAACACTTTTTTGTACAACTTTTGTTTAGACTGTCTGTGAATAAACTGGCTCACTTAGAACAAGACAGAATTAGCAGGAGTTGCAGGGAAAAGAGTGGCTATAAGTTGAAAATGGCTATAGCTAGATGACAGCTGGATAAGCATTTATCTACCCTGCAGTTCTATGTATGTATATTTTTATTTTTTATTTTTTAACTTTAAATAAAGAAACTCTCTGGAGGGATTCTATCAGATCTCATTTCCACATCTACTTTAGACACTGAGAGCAGGCCAAGCTTCCCCAGGTCTCATCCATCACTGTACAGACCCTCGTTTCCATCTTATTCTGTACATTCCATAACCTGATTCAATCCTATATCCCCCTACTCTCCCTTCCAAATCATCCCATTGTATTCTCTGAATTCCTGTAGATTAATATTTTGATCTCCTAAACTGCAGAATGAAGTCTAGCTGTCTCCCTGAAAAAAACCTTTCCCCTATGGCTATCTCAACTGAAAGCTATTTATGTTTTAATTTCTCTAGTGTAAAAAAAAAAAAAAAAAAGTCTTTATAGTGTCTTCTCTGACTACCAATCTAGAACAAGTCTCTCCTTTGGTTACAAAGCTCTAGCCCAGTGATTCTCATTCAGTCAATACCACTCCCTACAAGGCATGGAATTTTGCGAAGGCATTTTTGGTCATATTGATGACTAAGCCATGCTACTGGTTTATGGATCAGAGGCATGGAATGAATATCTTGCAATTTGAAAAACTAGTCCCTCTAAGAAAGAACTGACCCACATCCCATTCAACCGCAGAATATAATACTGAACAGTCATGCAGGTGAAAAACCCATTATTATAATTATCTGAGCCTAAACATATTCTACCTCTAAAACACAGTGTGTTTGGGGGGTGGTTTACAGCATTTAAAAATATAGAGAGATCTTTCCAGGAAGACAACTATAGCCTGTAAACGATATTTTGTTAGTAATCTTATGAAAAAATTTGCTTGACATTTCAGAAAATGTCACTAACATCAAAACTATTCATGGTATTTGAGTCACTAATAAAGCACACTTTTATCAGTCCAAAACGAAGTCTGAAAGCCACTACATTATGTTTTTACAGCTCTAAGACTTTGCTTAAGGGAACAGATTCTGCCATCACAATAGCAGCATCACCACAATATATCACACTTATTACAAAACATGGCATAAATAGTACATTCAATGTTTGCTGAACTAAATACCGGGTTGTACAGTGAAAAGACAAGACTAGACTGAATCAGGTTAAAAAGGACACTGAGACTAAGGAGAAGTTGGGGCTTAAAGTCCTAAATACAAAGAAACCAGACAATCATCACTTAATTTCTTGAACAAATGAGAGACATACAGGTTTTCAAAGACTAACCACAGAGTGATATATATGTGAAATACACAAATAAACTTGGCCTAGAAATCTTAAGGCTGTAGTTTCCCACTACTACTAAAATTTTTATTACTATACCTCAAAGGTTTTTGGGTTTTTTACTTCTTTTCAGTTCAAACTCATTTCCCTTTTATTGAAGTCCAAGTTACCATTACATCGTTTGGTATTTAATAAAGGAAAACTTGTTCAAACAAGGTAAAAGGTCATCCAGGATAATATCCTGGATGACAAACCATCATCCAGGTCCATGATGACCATGGAGTATTTCCAAATAATGGAAATCAGTATTTCCAGGTAGTTGTTTACAGCCAAGTAGCATCATGCATAAATCTTTTAGAAGCCCAACTATGAAGTTTATACTTTGTCAAGGCCTAATTCCTCTGGAGTGGAGGCTCTCAGTTTATTTAAAGTTGATCTAAATTCCTGAATGACTTAGGGGTAGATTTACTTATGAGGTCCTACTTTGTTCTTAACAACCTCTAGGATGAAAACTACACTAGCAAAATCATTTAACCACCTGCATGCCAGGAAAGCAGCATCATTGATTTCGGATTCTGGAACCAGATCATAGCCAACAAGCATGTTCATCCCTTCACAATTTCCAGGCATCAATATCTGGCTTGTTGAAGTATGTCACCCAGTGAGTGTCAAATTCCTCATCTGTTTCCTCTGACCCACAAGAGTAGCAGCAAACTGGACAGTAGCAGTGGGGCAGGGGGCCTGGGGCCAGGTACAGAAGGCCTCAAGGGCTGGTAACAGCCATTGCAGCTACTGCTACAGTGCAAAAGAGAACAATGCCTAATGGTGAAGTCAGCATGTACTCTACATCAAGGTTTTTAATATATCAAAAATGTAGTAGGTTCATAGAATAAAATAACTAAAAAGGATCCATTTCATAACCACTTTTCCTTATCAATTTTATAAGGCAGAATTCCATGAAATTCAGGAGTTCAGAAAAAGCAATCAACATACCATTTGCCAACTTTATTATTTTTTTTAAAGATGTACATATTTGAGAGAGGGAGTGTGCGTGTGCGAGGGATGGGGGTGGGGGATGGGTACAGAGAGAGAGGGAGGAGCAGACTTCCTTGCTGAGCACAGAGTCCCACCTGGAGCTCAATCTCAGGACTCTGAGATCATGACCTGAGCTGAAATTGAGAGTTAGCTGCTTAACCGACTGACCTACCCATACATCGGTCCACATTTGCCAACTTTAAACACAATTTTATTAAGGTATTTTTAAATGTTTGTAATATATGGAAAACAGCACACTCCACAGGACTTTTTATTTATATTATTAAGAATTCTTGGACAGTAGGGGTATACCTAACCATAACCATGATAACCATCATTCACAACTATTATTTATCTAAATTATGCATACAAAACAAAATACAATTTAAAAAAATTCTGATTCGAACACACTGGGAATTGTTAAAATTAATTTTTGTTAAATATAAATGCTTAAGCCTAGTTTTGAGACTTTGATATTTTGACAGAATAAATTGTGTGGTATACTATCTAGTTCTTGGAGGAGTTCAGCTAGATACTGCTTCACATTCCTCTCTTTTTTCACAGCTATTCTTTTTCATAAGCCATGAGTCTTACAAAGAATGAAATAATGCATTCATTTCCAAACAATATTGAATAGTTCATAAAATCCATTAAAAATGCTACTTCCTGGGGCGCCTGGGTTGCTCAGTGGGTTAAAGCCTCTGCTTCCGGCTCAGGTCATGATCCCAGGGTCCTGGGATTGAGCCCCCCATCACATCGCATCTGCATCGGGCTCTCTGCTCAGCAGGGAGCCTGCTTCCTCCTCTCTCTGTCTTTCTCTCTCTGCCTGCCTCTCTGTCTACTCATGATCTGTCAAATAAATAATAAATTTTTTAAAAATGCTACTTCCTTTAATTTTCAGAATTCCCCCCAAATTTAATATTCTCTTTTATCCAAATGCTGGTCTATATAACATATGCATATCTGATCTTAAAACAAAGAATCCCCCCCAAAAAAATTAAAAAAAAATAAAGAATCCCCATAAATTCCTTAAGTGTTCTCATTTTTCAATAAATTTTTGCAAATTATAAATACTTCTCCAGGGAATACGACATTTTCTTCATATGAATTAGAATGAGGACAAAAATTAAAACAGAACTAAAATGAAATGCAAATTTCAAACAGCCAGGTAAATTTAACTCTACCTATTATAATAAATCATATAAATGTGGTTCTAAAAGCATTCTCACTGTCCTTTGCATTTAAAAGAAAATCAAGTAAGCAATCCTAGCAAAGCTTTTAGGGAAAAGAAAGAAAAGCTATATAGCTCCTAGAAATGAAAAAAGTTTCTATTCAGGATCACACATCCATAAATGTGGATAAGTAGCTATGCTTTTTCAAAATGAAAGTTACTATATCCATGAAAGACATTAGGAAAGTTGAGATTTTCTTCAGTAAGACGATGTCAATCCTTATCAGTACTGTTGCTGCTTTATCTGCCCCCCTCTCTGGTAATACCTTTTTTACATCCTTCATTAGTTCTTTACCTAGCATATAGCAGTCTATCATCACTCAGCCTCTGCCTAGCTTCTCCTCACCTTCCTCCCCCCTAAGCCAGGAGGTTTATTTTGAATGGTTAAACAAAAGAAACTTTCCAACATAACAACAACAACAACAAAAAAACTGACATAAGATCAAATTAATAAGTATCTCTACATGAAAAGAACTGAACAAAATGAACAAATGACCCCTCTCTCCTCTCATCAGGTGGCTGAAAAGCCATGTATATCTGTACTACAATGATTAAAAACTACTACTACTATTACCACAACAAACAGCCCTAAGCCAGAAAGTATGGAAAATAAATGGAGTAAATTAAAATGTATGAAATTTCCAAAACTAATTATTAAATAAGAATTCAATAACTGAATTAGTTGCGCATTCTAACAACTTTGTAATATATAACAGAAGTACTCTGATTTCATGGATTTAAAAACTATTTTACAAGAAAAGCTAGCATTTTCAATAAAAAAGCAATCTCAGTTGTAAAGAATCTCAAAATATAACCCTCCAAAAACAGGAAATGAAATCAGAATTTCATTCTTAGAGTTTTAAAGCACCTTTCTCACCATTAAAATCTACACCAATTCCATAAGATATGACTCAGCCATGGTCAGACCCAACCACACAATCTTGTGCTGGGATCCCATTGGACCTCAGGGCTAAGCAAATGTTAAATTCTCTAAATAGCAATATTCATGATTAGACAGGTAGCACTCTCATTTTCAGCCATTTCAACTAATATCAATAATCGTAATTTTTTAAAAATAATTTTAAAACTGCAGTTGGTACTTTTACTTAAACAGAAAATGACATTTTTTCTAATTACAAAATTAATTAATGTACATTACCAAAACACTTTCAAAGTAAAAAAGGAGAAGCACCTGTGTGGCTCAGCTGGTAAAGTGTCACTCTTGATCTCAGCTCAGGTCATTATCTCAGGGTCCTCAGATTGAGCCCTGGGTTGGGTTCTGTGCTCAGTGGGGAGTCTGTTTCTCTCTCTTCCTCTCCCTGCCCACACCACCCCCCCAGACCCCCACTCACTCACTCTCTCTAAAATAAATATTTTTAAAAATAATAGACAACTGTTATCACTTTGGTACAAATCCTTCCTTCCACTAGAACTCTCAAACTCAGGTAATTATAAGCATCTTGTTGAGACCTACTTGTACCATCTCTCTGTTTTCAACAAAAATTTTAGTAGCTGCATAGTATGATATCACATTACGAATATACATCATGATTTGTTTAATCATTTCTGGTTGTAGGTCATACAAGTAAACAGTCTTTCATATAAATTCTAGTATACATCTCTAATTTTCATGGCTCTTTAAGAATGCTGCCAAATCTTCTGCCAAGAAAGTTGTTTCATCCTTATTATTTTTTTAACTATCTCCAAACATACTAGGCAAATAATGGTTTGACTGAATCCTTGTTAGCAAAATGAACTTGGGTTATCTTTATTAACCTTACGTATCTCTTTATGTATCTATGACCTCTCTCAATTTTTATATTAGTTTCATTTCCCTAATATTTCTGAAAGCTCTTAATACAATAAGATGGCAACTTCTATCATATAGCCAATTTTTTCCTAGCTCACCTTTTAATTCTGTTTCCTTTTGAAATTTTCTCCCTGTGGTTTTTTTTTTTTTTAAAGATTTTGTTTATTATTTATTTGACAGAGAGATCACAAGTAGAGAGAGAGGCAGGCAGAGAGAGAGAGAAGGAGAAGCAGGCTTCCCGCTGAGCAGAGAGCCTGATGCGGGACTCGATCCCAGGACCCTGGGATCATGACCTGAGCCGAAGGCAGAGGCTTTAACCCACTGAGCCACCCAGGCGCCCTCTCCCTGTGGTTTTATGTTAAGAAAATGTTTTCCCATTTTGAGGTCTAACAAACACATACACTTTCTAATTTTTACTATCTCATTGTTAATTTCTTAACTCATCTCCTATTTAATTTGTTATATAGTAGGCTGGAAACAAATCTCTTTCCTTTTTTTATAATAAGCAGTTGTTCTAGCCATATATATGGAATAATCCAGAACTGTAATACTGGTAGTTGGTTCTATGAGTAATGGCTCCTGGAGCACGCCCCTCCAAGTTTCATACCCAGGGGCTCTGAACAACCCATCTCCCTACCATGGATACAAAATCCTACCTTTATTACATATTTATGGGTATGTTTTTAGCTTTCTATTATGTTCCACTGACCTACCTATATTAATACCCAAATCATATTAATTTTATCACTGTAAGTTAATAGTATCTAGTATTATCTAGCGGTTCAATTATTATTCATTTTTAAAACTCTCCTGACCATTCCCAGCCAATGTATTCTCCTAGAAGATTATTTCAATACATTTGAAGTAATGTATAAATTACTTGGAAAAAACTACTGACAACACTTATTAGCTGTGTAACCTTGTAAAATGGGGACAAGAGCAATGCCACACACTATGGTTGTTGCTAAATAGGTTAGCAATAAGTTAGTGTTATTAGCAATAAGCATAGTGTTAAGATCAGAAAAATAAACATCATACTCTTCAGCTCAAGAGTTCACACATTACTGATTACAGCCCTAGAGAGCAATATGAATAATCAAAGAAAATGAACAATCCAAGTTATCTATTGTTTTCAACTATCATCACTGGAGCTACAGCCAATGATGCAATCTAATCCCATGATAGTTATTCCTCAGCTTCCAAAACATTTGGGCAATATAGTCAACCACTCTATGCTTGTTCCGCTCATCTACAAAATGGGGATAACACCAAAAGATATTCCCATAGAACTGTAAGGATTAAAGGAAATAATGACCGCAGAAAAACTAAGAACAATAACATACAGCGCTTAGTAAATACTGTATCATAACGCTCATCAAAGAACACTGAGACATACATTTAAGCATGGTAATGACAGTAACAGCTAACTTTTACTGCATACTTACTATATACCAGGTATATACCAGGTAAAAATTAGAAAAATACTAGGTATTTTTCTAATATATTTTTCTAATACTTTACTTGGATTATTTCACAGGTAGGTACTACTAAAGATTTATTTGGTCAATGCTGCTTCAACTGGAATCTCCTTCTCCTTACTTCTTCTCTATGCTTCCAATTCCCAGTATCCAATTCTTTCACATAGTAGGAATATAGGTATTCATTGAATGAAACCTTGTCTGATTATTTCAAATGTAAAAATCAGACTATAAATCCTTAAATTCTTAATATTTAACTCATTCTAGTTCCTGATCACCTACATTACATTGCTCCTTTCTTTCATGTTACCTACTTAATTAGATTTTAAGGTTCCCAAAAGCAGGTACCTCATCCAGTATTGTTTCTGGATCCTTCAGTCTCTTGTCAGTAATAACTACAGAATGGGAAGTTAATAAATACAAATGCATATTTCTTAATTTAATATTTCCTAAGGACTTCCAATAATATTTTAAAATAACTTTAACAGCATATTTATTAACTTATTCAAGGACATTCCTTTTTCTTAAAACTACAATTGGAAAAATACTCAGGAGAACTCTCATACATAGCATGCTCTAAGAAACACTATACAAATGCAGTAAACTCTTATTTCTTCTGTGCTGAACAAGCCAAACCTCCCTATGTTCTAAATAATTAATATGGGTCACTCAACCTCAAACCCCTCCCCCTAAATAATGAAAAGCAGGATTACTAAATTCAGAGGATCGAAAATTAAGTCTAAAAAGACTGCAGGCAGAAGTTCTGAAACTTTTAAAATAAGTAATGCCTTTCTAGTTTTTGTGGGAATGTTTATTATAAAATCATTCAGAATTTCCTTTAAACTACCAATTGAGATTTTGGGAGTCAGGAAGAGAGAAGACTATGGAACAGAAAGCAATCTACCACATGTCGAGATTTCTCCAATGCAATGTGCTTTTTCCGAGAATTTAGAAATATTTGGATAAACACAATGACAGAATAATTTGTATACATACTTCAACAAAAGGAATGATAGCACTGAATCCTTTGGAACTGAGCAATTATCCTGGAATCTCTTTTATGCCTGGAGTAACAAAACCACCAAAGAGCTCTTCTCTATTTTAGCCAGAATTTTCAATAGAGAACATTACCATTTGGTCAATACTACTAAAAAGAAATTACTAAATAAGGGAAAGTTATATGAAAAGGAATCCTAAAGAAAAGATGGAGAGTCATAGTTTTGCTAAAGTTTCCACTTGCACAGCATAAAGTTTTGCAAAGGTTCTCCAGAAAACCTACCTTTTTGGTTTAGTGTCTCTTAAGTGCATCTTCTTTTTTCCATTAGGAACATTCATCTAGCCCCTCTTATGAAGTTACATTTCTGTTTAAATCTTCTTGTTCCCTATACACATCCTCTCCCATCCTCAATATAGTTCTATGAAAATAATCCAACTTAAACTTTACTTATAAATCATTCATACTAATATGTAATTCCATTAAGAATGGTTTCTCTCAAAAATAAAAAATAGTGTACATCTACATAAAACAAACTAAACTGATCTTGAATGTAAGTCAGCACTTAGCACAGAGGCTGGCACACTATGGATATTTAAAAATTAAGTAGATGAACAACTTCACAAGTGAATCAATGAATCTACTTTTGCCTAGCATGCTCCCACCCACCAAGGGTCTTTCCTCAGCACTCTCTTCGTCCTAGATCCTCCATTTTTCTCCCATCCGTTGGCCCCAAGACTCAAAGACCCAAGTCTTACGTGCTGTACCTTATTCTTCTATCCCAGGCGTATAACCACAGAGTGACCCAAACAGGCAATCCAGCTTGTATAACCAAGAGAGATTCGCCTTCTCAAACTCTTTAATCCTCTAGATACACATATCTCAGGCATGAAGAAGAGAAAGAACCTAGGCGAAAGACTACTTTGGGAGCACAGGGGTGTAGCTTAAAGGAAGTCAACCCTAGAATAATTTGACAGGTAGGGATCTTGGAAGACAGCTTATGCGTATCTGTATCTGAGAGTCTGAGGTCAAGAAAAAAACTGCAGTAGCAGTTTTTAGCAAATAGTAAAGATAGTAAAGAAAATATAAGGAGAACTAAAAATTTAATCTCAATTTTGTCTAGTTACCATATTAACACCCACCACTGAATGGTGGATTCATTTTACTTTAAATTTTATTAGGTAACATTAAACTCTTTGTGCCCTTAATTCTCAGGTTTTATTGATTATACAAATGTAGTTAAACTGATTTTAGTTTTCTATACAGTATATGATCATGCTAACTAAAATGTAGTAACAGTAATAGTTAACAATCATAGAACCCTTCTAAGTCAGGTACTGGCCTAAGTGTTTTTCAGAGAATAACTCTTTTAACCTTCACAACCCTTAAAAGAGAGGTATCATCAAACCCACTTTACAAATTTCAAACCAGTTAAGCAACTTACCTAAAGTCATACAGCTAACAAGTGATGGAACTGTGATTTGAACTCAGATAATGTATCTGCAGGGCCTATTTTATTTTACTTTTTAAAATTTTTTTATTTTTTAAGGCCTATGTTCTTAATCACTAACCAGTATTTACTATTCTGTGGTGACTAGCTTATTCTCTACTCTTATAAAATTTTTTTAAAAAGGTCTCAAGTACAACAGATATTTTATAAAATGTTTACTAACAGGATTAAGAAAATCTAATGGCTTACCAAAGGAAACTGTGTATCGCCTTTCCTGGGCATTCTGAAAAATCATAAATATTTACCTGATATGCTATAAGATGAAGGTGGGGGAAGGTGCATAACAGGAATACTATTCTGTGGTGACTAGCTTATTCTCTACTCTTAGAAAAATTTTTTAAAAAAGGTCCCAAATACAACAGATATTTTATAAAATGTTTATTAACAGGATTAAGAAAATCTAATGATTTACCAAGGGAAACTGCATATCTCCTTTCCTAATCTGAAAAATCATAAATATTTACCTGATATGCTATAAGATGAAGGTAGGGGAGGGTGCATAACAGGAAAAATATATTTTATTAAATCAAAGATGCCAGTAATTGAAAACATACCATTATTTTACATGCCACTGACTAAAAAAAAAAAAAAAAAAAAAAAAATCTGCCAAAAGATAACACAGTGTTATTTTAAAACATGTCTTAAATGAAAAGGGAACAAAGGTATAACTACGTCAACGAACTACAGTCACTTATCAAGGAAGCTTCAATATATAGTTGCTTAACAGATGAGACCATGTAAAGGAAAATTAGTATTTCCTGAAATCTGCTTTATTATTCTGGGAATCTACATATGTAGAAGAAATTAAAGACTTGAAAACAACTTAAGACTAGCGTTTAAACTGTGGTTATAGAGAATTTTAAACCTACATGAGAAACTGGTTTACCAACCATATGCCTAGATTAGTTAGCTGGGGCTACCATTAACAAAACACGACACAATGGGAGCTTAAAGAAGAGAACATTAATTTTCTCACAGTTCTGGAGACTGAAAGTCCAAGACCAAGGTGTCAGCAGGTTTGGTTTCTACTGACACCTCTCTCCTTGGTTTGCAGACAGCTGTCTTCTCACAGAACCCTCATATGGCCTTTTCTGTGTGGGTGTGTTTCTCTAGTGTCTCTCTCTCTTCTTATGGACACAAGTCATATTGGATTAGTGTCCCCCACTCACAATCTCATTTAACCTTAATAATCTCTGTAAGGGTCCTATCTCCAAGTACAGTCATACCGGAGGTTAGGGCTTATGTGGATGGGAGGGGATAAAATTCAGTCTGTAACAAAATACAAGAGCAGATCTTATTGGAACCCATTCCTAGAATGCAAAACATCATTTCTGTTTGGCAACTACTGTTGATGTAATAGTCCTCAGGACAAAATCATTTCTACATTAGGATTGACAACTAAAATAATAATAATAATAATAATAATAATAGCTCTTCATTTGAGACTAAAATAAATTATTCTGGGATTTTTAAAAATTGTTTAAGGCTCAAGAAATTACCCTTATTTCTGGTTCTTGCTATATTCTCATATGAGAATCAATTTACATTTTATATGACAAAGACAAATAGTGCTTTCAGGCAATTTTGGCACATTATTCTATATATTACTTAAGAATAAGAATCCTAGGGGTGCCTAGGTGGCTCAGTGGGTTAAGCCTCTGCCTTCGGCTCAGATCATGATCTCAGGGTCCTGGGATTGAGCCCCGCATAGGGCTCTCTGCTTGGTGGGGAGCCTGCCTACCATCACCCCCGTCTCTGCCTGCCTCTCTGCCTATTTGTGATCTCTGTCTGTCAAATAAATAAATAAAATCTTTAAAAAAAAAAAAAAAGAATAAGAATCCTATTTACCTTTGATTCCTTAGCACTTCACAAAGTGCCTGGCATGTAGTGGCTGCTTAGTAAGTATCAGGGGAGGAGAATTGAAAGAAAAGAAGGAAGAAGTAAGTTAATTTAGATACAGCACTCTTAACTCTCCCCAGTTTCTTCTAGTAGGTACTCTGCAGGTTACTTGAACAAAGTACTTAACATTCAAAAAAGGTATAAAAAAACACCCAGCAAATTTAAAGTCTAACAGACTCACTTCATGTCACAAATCATAAAAGTAGAAAGCAAGAAAATCTCATGAACAAAATGTCAGCTCCCCCTGAATAAGCATTTAAATGCTATTTGAAAGCAGAAAACAGACATAGTTTAAAAGACTTTTCAAAACTTAGAGGGTCTATTTAAAAGTCTCTACTAGTTCAAAAGCTGGTTTTTGAAGCCTGCTGATTCTACTGTTTTAACAAGAAACTTCTACAAAATTTTATCGGCTTTGTCCCCCAAAAAGCCTTCATAAAACACAGTATTTACTTACAATGCCTACTCTAAACCCTAGATATTCAGAAACCACCCATGCAGTAAGTCATCAGCTCATTCAAGGTTTATCATCTGTATGGCTCTACTCCACATGGGGAAAAGTGGAAGCATAGAGTAGGCTAGAGATAGGTGAAAAGAAACATTCTGAAGGTGGTTGGTTACCCGCTATTTTTCAACTGTCAACTGTCGAAGAGTATCAGAATGTATGTACAAACCAAAAATAAAGCAGCATCTAAATATTCAGTTGGGGGCACCTGGGTGGCTTAGTTGGTTTAGGCTCAGGTCATGATCTCATGGGTGGTGAAATGAACCCTGCATCAGGCTCTGCACTCAGAGGGGAGTCTGCTTAAAGATTCTCTCCCCCTGACTCCCACCACTGGTGCACTTGTACTTATGCACGTGCACATATGTGCTCTCTCTCAAATAAATATATAAATCTTTAAATGTTTGGCTGGGCTCTTAACCATAATAGATACATGAACAAAGGCAGACAATTTTTAGATTATTATCTGTATCCATGCTTCTCCATAAATTTAGACAATTAAGTATGAAAGCAAACAGTAATAACGCTACTTTGATTTGACACATCTGAATCAATGAACATTAACACACAATAGTTATTTAGAAAGGAAAACATTCCTTCAGTACAAATGTGCTTATTACAAGGTTTCTTGTCTTTGTAACTGAAATTTAAGATTTGTTTAAATTGCCAAAATTCCATATCATTGAGTTTTAGTTTATTTTAAAAGGATCCAAAAAGTTCTTGGTCTCATGTCAGAAGAACTGAATAAGACTTTTATAATGAGAGAGAAAACAAAATGCCTACAGAAAATGGTAAGTTCATTTTGTCTTAAATCTGAGATTTACTGAAACATGTTCTTGTGTAGCATACTTTTCAAAGCCTTTTAAAGAATGATAATAATATGCTTTTCCTATTACATAGTTCAGATCAAATTATATGCCTAACAATTACAAACATGAAGTACTCATTTACATACCTTCTTTCAGTGTTCAGAACGCATTTCCTATTGCCCAAATTGCTTATGTGAAAGATTTAAATAAGACATTAGGTAACAAAAGTCCATTTCTCGGGGCACCTGGTGGCTCAGTGGGTTAAAGCCTCTGCCTTTGGCTCAGGTCATGATCCCGGGGTCCTGGGATCGAGCCCCACATCGGGCTCTCTGCTTAGCAGGGAGCCTGCTTCCTCCTCTCTCTCTGCCTGCCTCTCTGCCTATCTGTGATCTCTGTCTGTCAAATAAATAAATAAAAATCTTTAAAAAAAAAAAAAGTCCATTTCTCCTTATTTGTTTTCCTATTCCTTTTATTAAATACTTTGAGCCATATCCTTAAATATTGATATCCAACTATATCCAAAATATATTATTCCAACTACAGCATTGCTTTGTATAATCTGGAGCCCCATGGAGCCAGCTCAATGTTGATCTGGTTATAGCAATTCAAACAGCTCCTTTCAGTAGTAAGCCCAGTATCTCAATTAGGAACATGACGGTTGCAGTCAGGTTCTACTACCATGTACCTACCCTTAAAGCCATGTCTCTACTTTTTTATATAACCACATTTATTGTTGTTCAAATGAAATTATGCTTACTAAAATCCCTCATGAAATGTTACTTGTTACACAATCTAATGGATACACCATTCCTTCAAATATTTTCATGCAAGGCACTGTGTTAGCAATGGGGACTGAGAAAACAGAAAGCATCACTCTCCTCATGGAACTCAGGTTCTAGCTGTGGAAATAATTAATATACTTAAACTCAGTTTCCTTCCATCGACTAAAGACGACAATGAAGAATGTAAAAAAGACATTAGTACATAATGACAAAAAAGAAAAAAAAGGAGGCAACAGAATGAGAGATGACGGCTAAGCCTTGGACTACAAAAAGTAGATGGACAACTGATTTAGCAAAGCAGATAAAGCTGAAATCTACACATCAATCAAAAAAGAAAAAGTATACCAAGGAATTGAAGAAAAGACTTAGGAACTAGAAGTATCAGAAGTCCCCTAAAGACAAGGAGGGGGGTTGGGCAAAAAAACGAGGAATAGTAAAATCTCTATGTAAAAGGAAATTAGGACAACCTGCTCCTCCTACCCTCCTCAAGTCAACTATTTTCTCCTCACAGGCAAGGTTTAACTCTTTACAAATACTGAACCAAAGAGGTGCCTGACTCTGAGACTTCAGTAACACAGTGACATCACTAACAGTTAAGGGTAGAAGTGAGGAATGAATCACCCTGAAACAAGGAGTGAACATACGTATATATAAAGTAGTGTCATTTTTTAAAAACAGTGTCATTTTTTTTTAAAGTGTCCTTTTCAGTGGCGACTGGGTAGCTCAGTGGGTTAAAGCCTCTGCCTTCGGCTCTGCCTTGAGTCCCCCATCAGGCTCTCTGCTCAGCAGGGAGCCTGCTCCCCCGCATCTGCCACCTCTCTCTGCCTGCCTCTCTACTTGTGATCTCTGTCAAATAAATAAATAAAATCTTTTTTTTAAAAAGTATTTTTAAAAAAGTGTCCTTTTCAGTCTTCCTCCATGACAAGGATATCAAAACATCCAATGAAAAAAGTGCACCAAGTATTCTCCATCATAATTTCAGACTTATCCATTAAGTCACATATTAAACACAATAAGTATTTATAATACTTCATCAAAAAGCTATATTTCTCTATCAAAATAACTTATTTATTATGTTCAGAGGAAAAGGACATAAGCAATTATTTTTGGAGGTTAAATGATCATCCTGTCAGGGATTGCTTTAGGCAATGAGTAAAAAGGTAATCAACACAATTTTAAATAGCATACAAATGGTTATGCAGTTATTTTAACATACATTAGAAAAAATACTGCAGGTATACTGAATCTGTAATTTCACAGGTATTATTGCTTAGCCAAGGCTAAATTTAAAAAATATTACTGTAAATATTAGCAAGGCACTTTGCAGAAGTAAGAGCAGTATGTAAACATCTGAACTTCTAGGCACACTACTTCAGAGACAATGACTAAGTTGGATAATAACATTAAGACCAGATAACATTCCTTCAAACTCCAAGGATTACTTCAAATCTGATTCTAAAAACATTTTCAATAGGGGTTTCTGGCTGGCTTAGGCCATAGAATATGCAATTCTTTGAACTACAGTAATTTAAAATTTGAAAACAGAACAATAAATTAATGAAGAAATAAGGAATCACTTAGAAAAAAAGGAGAATTAGAAGTTATATTAGTAGAAACTACCATTTACTGAAGTTCTACTCTATACTAGTCAGACAATAGAAATAGGCAGTCTTCACAAAACTGTCGTTTATAGATTAAAAATCTAAGACTCAGAGATAAGTAATGTAGCTGTGGTCCCAACCAGGGAAAAGGAGGGGGAAAAATTGAGACATAAGGGAAAAAATTATCTGAATATCAACTAAGTATCACAATCAAATTCTTCGTATATTTTTCTAACATTCCTAACATTTAAAAATCCTTATAAAAAATCCATAAAGTAAATGACTAAAGACTATGAGGCAAACAAAATGGTCAATAAATTAGATTTACTACAATTAACATTCCAAGGAGATATTATCCCCAGAAAAACCTTCAATTTGATAGAATAGATTCATCATGTTCATCTTATTCTAGCTGAGGATTTAATTACATTGCTGGTTCAGCCAACGAAGAGTCACAGCAAAACAAATGCCCAAAACTTAAATGGTCACATACCACTTTTCAATTACACAAAGTCATTGAGCTGATAACACAAAGTTACTGAGCAGCCCAACCAAACAACAAAACTTGGCCACATGCTTTGTATTTCTCTGACCTGTGTCCTTAAAATGTCAAAGGACCGCATTAGCAGTTAAATGTAAATTCTCTAAGTTTTCAGAAATTCTCCCATATTTGTATTATCATAAAAAGTAGTAATTTTGTGAAACTGAGGGGATACTCTGCTATTCATGCTTTTAAAATGTGCTTTTAATTTTTCTGACTACTAAAGGCTATAATAATGTCACTTGGAAAACAGAAGGCTGAGTGAGCATCTGAGGGTAAAAAGGAATGTTTTCACAGGCACAGCTGGTAAATACCACTGGCTCTAGATGAACATTCTTCCCTAACTGGAAGCCAATCACAATTCAACTTGAAAAATCTCCTTGTTACACAGAGCAATGGGAGATCGTATTATCTCAATTATCCCTTCACTTAAAACACAAGGGTTCAACTAATACTTTAAACATTATCAACATCCGTTCCTTTTTACTGTTTCTAAGTCCATAACCAGAGTTAAGATTTAGCTAAACCAGTCAACAGGCCTACATGTTAGTTCTCTAGTTTGGGTACAACAAAAAGCTGGTTTTTATACTCCATACTTTGCAAACATTCAATTTGCAAGTTATAATACAAGTGCTCTAAGGGAAGAACTTGAGACCCCAGTTCAAAATTTTAATGTCACAGCAATCATTCCTTGTATTATATGCAGCAGTATTCAGCATAGCTGAATAAGGACAATATTATGGGAAGATGAAATTCTACACAATTTCTAGAGTTAATAAATCTGCAATCAGTAAATCTATTTGGATACTAGAGTACATGATCTTGAACAGAAGAACATAGATGTCCAGGAGATACATGAAGTATAATCATATGAAGTAAGTAAAAATTTTTAAATTAAGCAAAATATTACATTTCTGAAAGTTAAAGTATTTTTCTTTCCTCTGACATAAATTTTACTCTACG
>ML100028.1:29069-46817 GCA_003697995.1 Taxidea taxus jeffersonii
AAAAAAAAAAAAAAACTTACGCTATAAAAGGAAAGAAAAGGAAGCAACCCATGTCACTCAGCTGATGAATGGATGAACAAACACAAACAAAAGTGGTGTACACACACACAGCCTTAGAGAAATTCAGAATTTCCCTAATAGGGAAATTCTGACACACACGACAACATGGATGAGACATATGCTAAATGAAATTAGTAACAGAAGTATAAATAACAGCATGATTCCACTTCTATGAGGTACCTAAAGCAGTCAAATTCATAGACAAAAAGTAGAATGATGGTTACTGGGGGTGGGGTGGAAAGGAAGGGGAACTAGGGATTTACCATCCAGTGGAGTTTCAGTTCGGGAAGATGATTAAGTGGCTGCACAACAATGTGAATGTATTTAATTTAATGTACACTTTAAGACAGAATGGTAAATTTTATGTTATGTATATTCTACCACAATAAAAAAGGAAAAGAAAAGATAAAAACAATTAAGCTCACAAGTGCAAAGATCCTTAAAGACTCTCAAAAGCACTAGTAGAATTTAAATATTTAATTGACTAATACAAGGATATTCTTTGGCTAAACATACCTTGTAATACAGACTACAACCTGATGAATGTGAGGATCTGAGCTGATAAAGTAAAGGCTTTCAATACAAGTCCATTTAAATCTTTCATATGGAAAAATCCTCCGATTTGTGATTCAATGGAGAATGTCTTTTCAAAAGCTCTTCGGAAAGAGTTCAATGATAAAATAAGATAAAAATATGGACCTTCATGCACTTACTTCATTTTCCAAACTCTACATTAACCTCTTCCTGAAAGGAATGCATATTCTGCAGCAAATCTTTTCATCAATCACCATGTGAAAACCTTTGGCAGGGACACTGTGCATTCCTGGGAGGATTTAAATGAGTTTGTGAGAGACTAAAACCTGGCTTAAAAGCAAAGAATTGGATTCAGAATCTGACAAAGAGTTTCTTTTCTGAAGAACTTAAAATGTTCTATCATGAGTTTCATATTTATTTTCTCCATCATTAGCAAAGAAACAAAATAAAATTATCTTTTGGTAGTTTTCTACACATTACTGCCCTAGCTCTATCTGTCTACACTATAGTCCTATATTTGAAATCTTATTCTTATTCTTAGCAAAAAATGAATAAATTAAAAATTCTAATTACAGGAAATACTATTTCAAATCCGTCATTTAAAAACTCTTAACTCAGCTACTTTTGAACTCATTCTCTACTAGAAAACAGGATAATTTTTTTAAATGATGCAATTTCAATCTCTGTAAAGATTTCACATGAATTGATACCAGTCCTTATTAAAAATAAATCCATCCTTTATTTCAAATTCTTGGGGTTTTTCTTAACATTCATTTGTGGTGACACATTATTTTAATTATAAAAAACAGACACTCATTTAAATCTGCAACATTTAGTTTACACCTAAAAACTGAAATTGCTCTAAAGAATCCTTATTTGTAGGGGTGCCTGGTGGCCCAGTGGGTTAAGCCTCTGCCTTCAGCTCAGGTCATGATCTTAGGGTCCTGGGATGGAGCCCCACCCACATGGGGCTCTCTGCTCAGCGGGTAGCCTGCTTCACCCCCCATCCTCTGCCTGCCTCTCTGCCTACTTGTGATCTATCTCTCTCTATCGCTCTCTCTCTGTCAAATAAATAAATAAAATCTTTTTTAAAAAATCCTTATTTGTAGTGGAGCAAAATACAGAAAATAAAGTACTCATACAGGTGCTTTCTGAATGATACAAAATCTTCCTAGAAGAGCCAAATTGTCAGATCAGCTTAATTTAAGTACTCAAACATGTCAAAACAGCTGCTGTAAGCCCAGGAGAAAAAGATAAAAAGATTAAGAAAAACGTGGGGCACCTGGGCGGCTCAGTGGGTTAAAGCCTCTGCCTTCGGCTCAGGTCATGATCCCGGGGTCCTGGGATCGAGCCCCACATGGGGCTCTCTGCTTAGCAGGGAGCCTGCTTCCTCCTCTCTCTCTGCCTGCCTCTCTGCCTACTTGTGATCTCTCTCTCTCTGTCAAATAAATAAATAAAATCTTAAAAAAAAAAAAAAAGGAAAGAAAGAAAGAAAAACGAATTGACAGTCCTTGAAGAATAGAAGGGGGAAAACCAAAAGGTCCTTGTGAAGAATATCCCAGTCCTATGACTCAGGGAAATAGCATCCTATTGGCACAACAACAATGGTAAGAAAAACAGAGAAAAGTCTACCCATAATGGCATCACCCACCATTTCCATAGGTAATATTTGCTTAAATACAACTGCATTTAAAATTTACCATAATTACAAATAATATTCTATTAATTAGAGCAACAAAGTGTGGGTGGGGAAGAAGACATGAACTAGTCAATCCACTGGTTATAATATGACCAAATATAATAACAATAATAATAAGGCAGTCTCTGTGATCGATATATTAAAACGAGGGAATACATTCCCATGTAACAGACAAAGTTTTGCATCAATTATAAGACAATGATTCAAATGACAGCTCTCTTATCCCTCTGTACAAAAGCATGTGTTTCTCCTTCCCATAAATCAACTGACCAAGAAAGGCTCTGGAGAGTTTGCTTTCCTTCTTAATATAGAAAACTGCTCAAAAAAATTTAATGGCATTTTAAGACCCCATGCACTGGGGACTGCAGGCACTTAAATGCCCTTTCTTCTTTTCAGTAACAATCAAGGAATCCTTTCACCTTGTTAAGTATTGCTACTGTATTCTGAGGAAAAAGCTAAGGTAGTAGAAGAAAGTTCATTTGTTTTTATTAAAGTCGCTTAACATCTCTATTACTTTTCTAATGCATTTCAGTGTGCTAAAAGTGCAGAATCTCAGGCCTCTCCCCAGATTCTTTCAACAAAATCTGCATTTTACAAAAGCCTCAGGTAATCTGCAGGCACATTAAGGTCTGAGGTGTATTGGTCTAAAATGGCCACACCTGCCAACCTCTGAATCAGCCCAGACCTAATTACATATCAGCAGTCTCCAAACATTTTTAAGCTTTAAAATGGAAGTGTGAAAGGAGCTCAAAATCTGATAATGAACTAACATTTCCTCCAGTACCAGACTAAAATGAGAGAGGATTTCAATGAAAGTGTAGGATCCCCTTGGGAGTGTTAAGAAAATATTCATGTCCAGGATGCACACCACAGGATTAAATACCAAGCCATCAGTCCTCCAGATGACCTTAACATACAGCTAAAAAAGATACCCAATAAACTAGAGCCTGGCTTCTCACTTTAATGTACCTATCACCTGTGGATAGTGCAGATTCTAATTCATTCTCTGATTTGAGGCCTGAAATACAACATTTCCAAAAAGATTCTCAAAAGCAACAGCCTCTGTCTGAAATACGACATTTCCTTAACATATCATAACATAACATATCACCTGTGGATAGTGCAGATTCTAATTCATTCTCTGATTTGAGGCCTGAAATATGACATTTCCAAAAAGATTCTCAAAAGCAACAGCCTCTGTCCATGTGGTCTTAACTCAGGAACAGGTTGTCAAAAATAGAGATTTTGAGTTATTGTGCACCTTATTTTCAATAGTCAAGTCTGAGTATGGATGATCTCCAAATTCAGAATATTCTATGTGTCAGACACAATTTTAGACAAACCACTTCAAAAATTAACGAGATACATTAAAATTCCTACCCTCATGGAGTGGATCATCTATCTAATACATGAAAGAGACAATCAATTAAAATAGTGCTGATGGACATACCTAACGTAGACCTGGAATGGAGAGAGATTTTGTAAGTACCATATGACAGAGATAAGCACATTTGGAACAGAATTCCTTCAGGGGCAGAGGACAGTGCATATGAAGGTATCAAGGTGAGGAAGACCACATCACATTGAGGAATCCAGTATTCACTATGTCTCAAGTTCAGAGCATGAAGGAGAGAATCTGGGAGATGAGACTGAAGGGCAGACTAAGCAAAGGCCAAAACATGAACAGTCTGGTAAACTAAGAGTCTAGACATTTCCTAACTCCTTTTTGAAAAGGAGAATTATATGACCAGATTTGTGTTTTGAAAGCTAGCTCTCACTATAGGATGGAGAACAGACTGGAGGCAGATAAATTAATTCGAAGCTACCACAGTGATCCAAATTAAGTGATATTGGCGGCTTGAACTATTGTAGTAATAATGAGGATGGGAAAAAAGTAGATGAATCTGAGTGATATTCAGAAACTAAAGTTGACAAGATGTAGTGAATGAATGGATGTGATATGGAAGTGGAGCAAGAAAACATGGAAGATAATCATGTTAATTCAGAGCATTCATAACAATAACTTAGAGAAACTAGATGGTCATACTATTCACAAGTTAAGGAACACAAGAACAATAAAGTTAAGCAGGAAAAGGTTATAAATTTTTAGGGAAAAAAGCAGAAATATTTAGTAGGCAGACTGCACACAATTCTCAAGCTCAAGAAGAAAAAAGACACTGGAAATACAGTCATAAATTAACAGTGATGACATCAATTTCTGGCCAAGTTGGAGTAACAGGGACCAGACTTACCTTCCTGTCTGGGGCTGGGGGCGGGGGGGGGAAACAAACAAACAAAAAAACAGCTGAAATATATGAAATAATGATTTCAGACAATGAACATGAGGAAGCATAGAAGAATGACCCCCGAGAGAGAGAAAACTAAGAAGTAAACTCCAAAGTTACTGCTTAGTTTCCAGACTGCAACACAGTGAAGAAGAAACTGGGCAGAGCCCAGCAATCTCTAGGAATTGAAGAAATAGATGTGGGAGTCTTGGAGTGGCTAGAATTTGCAGGGCAGAATTCTGAAGAGGAAAGAGGCACAGAAATCTCCAGAGATGGAACCCCTCTCAAGATTTAAGCTAAGTATTGATCAATGCTGCACATGAGGAAGCACCCCAAAGCTGGGGAGAAAACCATCCATGAGGATTAGTGGGAACAAATCTAAACAAAGCTAAATAGGCAACACCGTTATGCTGAAGGAAGCCAAATTTAAGAGTACATACTGTATGATTACAGGTATATAAAATTCTAGAAAATGCCAAGTAATCTATTGTGACAGAAAACAGATCACTGTTTGCCTTGGATGGGGGAAAAATTACAAAGGGGGTAATGGGTAAACTACTGAGAGCAATGGATGTGCTCAGTATCTTAATTCTAGTGGTAGTTTCATGGGTGTATACAAATGTCAAAACTTGTATAATGTACACTTCAAATATGTGTGGTTTACACAGTGTTTATTATATCTCAATAAAATTTTTTAAAGAACCATCAGCATATACATACAAACTGAGGCTATGGAGTAGCTGAGATTGCTGAGCAATCACATATAGATTCAGAAGATGATCTAGGTAGGACCATAAAGAATACCAATATTTTAAAAAGTAATAAAGCAAAGAGATTGTGAAGGAGTGTCCAAAGAATTAAAGGAGAAATCTGGAGAGTATGGCATCACTGAAGCAAAGAATAAGTTTTCTCTCAGGAAGTCTGTTAAGGAAAGAGCAGTCTATGATGTCAAATATAAGGCCTATGGAAAGTTCAATGTGTAAAAGAGATGAAGACTATGAGGTGGACAACACGGCTTAGTAGAAAGAGCACCAAGACAAACATTCTTTATTCAATAATTTGTCAAATTTAACAAGAAAGACTAAGAAATAGGGTGAAATTTTTATTTTAGGTTTGACAGCTAAGAAAAATCATGAATCCTAGATGCCGACAGATTGTTACATCTGGCACTAGCACCCTCCTAACTGATATACTATGTACAACATAAACAACAGTAATTAATTATCCTTAATTGAGCCTTTAAAGGAAATTAAATCAGAATCATATTCTCATTAAGTATGAGGGAAAATCCAACTTGGAGGTCTATCTTCCATCTAAACTTACTAGGAAACTAAATACTTGAAATTCTTCCAGTTTTTCTTTTTTAATGACTAATAGGGTTATTTATGTTCTTCCTATCAACCAACTACAGCAGAACAAGATTTTTTTGACTCATGCTAAAATAAAAATTTATGTTTACATACAGATGCGCACCATCAGAACACATAAGAATTTAATTCAGTAAATTAAAGTTAATGAAAAAGCTTTAAAACAAATGCAGTTTTATCTGTTATATAACACTAAATTCCAAGAGAATAAATTAGTCATCCTTCAAAGTAAATACCAGAAAGTAGTTGTTTTATTGCTCCTTTTAAATGTTTATACAGATTCAACTTACTAAATATTTCAAAATGAAAAAGTTATAGATTCCATTTATATGTTAGTCTCTTGATTCTCTCTA
This sequence comes from Taxidea taxus jeffersonii, assembly GCA_003697995.1. Classification (NCBI taxonomy): domain Eukaryota; kingdom Metazoa; phylum Chordata; class Mammalia; order Carnivora; family Mustelidae; genus Taxidea; species Taxidea taxus. The sequence continues at coordinate 35,368 of ML100028.1, forward strand.
TTTTAATCCAAACTCAAGCTACAAATATCGGTAATATTTTGTAGCAGGAGCACTTTATTTTTAATTTAATATTACTTTTTTCAGTGTTCCAAGATTCACTGTTTACGCAACACACCCAGCGCTCCATGAAATACGTGCCCTCCTTAATACCCACCACTTGGCTCATCCAACCCCCCAACCCCCCTCTCCTCCAAAACCCTCAGTTTGTTTCTCAGAGTTCAGTCTCTCAATGCTTCCTCTCTCCCTCTGATTTCCCCCAATTCACTTTTCCTTTCCTTCTCCTAATGTCCTCCATGTTATTCCTTATTCCCCACAAATAAGTGAAACCATATGATAATTGACTCTGTCTGCTTGCCTTATTTCACTCAGCATAATCTCCTCCAGTCCCATTCATGTTGATACAAAAGTTGGGTATTCATCCTTTCTGATGGAGGCATAATATTCCATTGTATATATGGACCATATCTTCTTTATCCATTCATCTGAAGGGCATCTTGGCTCTTTCCACAGTTTGGCAATTGTGGCCACTGCTGCTATGAACATTGGGGTACATATGTCCCTTCTTTACACTACACCTGTATCTTTGGGGTAAATACCCAGTAGTGCAATTGCAGGGTCATAGGGAAGCTCTATTTTTAATTTCTTAAGGAATCTCCACACTGTTTTCCAAAGTGGTTGCACCAACTTGCATTCCCATCAACAGTGTAAGAGGGCTTTCCTTTCTCCACATCCTCTCCAACACTTGTTGTCTACTGTCTTATTAATTTTGGCCATTCTAACAGTTGTAAGGTGGTATCTCAATGTGGTTTTGATTTGAATCTCCCTGATGGCTAATGATGATGAACATTTTTTCATGTGTCTGTTAGCCATTTGTATGTCTTCTTTGGAGAAGTGTCTGTTCATGTGTTCTGCCCATTTTTTGACATGATTATATGTTTTGTGTGTGTTGAGTCTGAGGAGTTCTTTATAGATCGTGGATATAAGCCCTTTGTCTGTACTGTCATTTGCGAATATCTTCTCCCATTCTGTAGGTTACCTCTTTGCTTTGTTGACTATTTCCTTTGCTGTGCAGAAGCTTTTGATCTTGAAATAGCTCTCTACTGTGTTCCATTGGTCTATGTGTCTATGACATACGATGCTGTCTTGGTGATCACAGCTTTTGTAGTAAAGCTTGAAATCAGGCAACATGATGTCCCCAGTTTTGTTTTTCTTTTTCAACATTTCCTTAGCAATTTGGGGTCTTTTCTGGTTCCATACAAATTTTAGGATTGTTTGTTCCAGCACTTTGAAAAGTGCAGGAGCATTTTAGATACTGGATAAAATAAGCCAATAGAGAAGGCCAAATACAGCCACAGGCATTCACAAACATAGACAGGCTTTATTTGATCTTTTCATGAAAAACACTGCCCCACATTCTACCTCGTTTTAGTAGCATCAACTCCACCTGTACAGTAGTAATACATAACTGGAGAAAACCCACTAGTTCTCATATAGTCCAGACCGACTGATCCCTAAATAAGCTTAAAGTGTTAAATTTTTTTTTTCACAGTAAATTCCATTTTATAACAATGCATATTTCTATCTGTGGTCACTCAGAATATTTACTGCATTCTTATGTAACTATAAGAGAAAAATAAGCCAGAGCCATTAAGACTATACATTATCATTTATCAATGATAAAGAAGATCAAGGTTTTTAACAAAAATTTACTATGATATTTAAAAAGGATTTTGTCTCTGGTCTATCCGGTTTCCCTTTTTTTCTTTTATGATATTTATATTTGGGTTTAAAAGACTACATACTCCCCAAACACAGTGATACAAACTGTTCAAAGTAGAAAGGATAAAGAGAGGTGAGGAAAAGAGACATGGAATGAAAAGAGTAACTCTTACTAACCAACAATTTTATTAGATGAGGCTGCAAGAAATAACAGTAAAAAGAAAATGCTGAAAACAATATATTCCTCGTGTTTAGTGTGAGGCCCATGTTAAAAGTCTGGGAGACATAACTGGACTTTAAAAGGCATTAGAAGCAAATTTACCGTAGACATATGAATTATAAATTCAAGTATTTGGGAGTTCTACAATCACCTACAGTGAGCAGCCCTAAGTCTCTGATGAATTTACCCTGGTCAGGAGTAGCAAGGGAAATGAAGCAAGGGAAACAGGAAACAGCATGGATAAAATGGTTTTTCAAAGGTAAACTTCAAAGTGCCACCGACAGGAATCTGGTCTTTTCCTGATCAACTGAACATGTTAAGAGGCAGAGAATGAAAGTACATAGTTATTAGGTACCACAATACAATTCAAGATCACAGAAAGAAACATGCAGCTGAAGTACAAAGAGAAGGAACCGGGAAAAGAGAGGAGAATGAAGGGAAAGCAAAGATTAAAAAACACTTCTGGGAATAATCTTTCTTCTTCTTTTTTTTTTTTTAATTAATTTATTTATTTATTAGAGAGAGAATGAGCTCAGGCAGACAGAGTGGTAAGCAGAGGGAGAAGCAGGCTCCCTGCCAAGCAAGGAGCCCGATGTGGGACTCGATCCCAGGACGCTGGGATCATGACCTGAGCGGAAGGCAGCCGCTTAACCAACTGAGCCACCCAGGCATCCCTCTGGGAATAATCTTCTTAAACACACACTATAACCACCACTATCACCTCATAAGACAAGGATACTTTCCTGTCATATAGACTTTCATAACAGCCTATACCAAAAGTTCTTTTTTTTTAAAGATTTTATTTATTTAACAGAGATCACAAGTAGGCAGAGCAGCAGGCAGAGGCAGGCAGAGAGGGGAAGTAGGCTCACGAGAGCAGGGAGCCCGACGCGGGGCTCTATCCCAGGACTCCAGGATCATGACCTGAGTCAAAGGCAGAGGCTTTAACATACTGAGCCACCCAGGTGCCCCTATATCAAAAGTTCTAAAGCTCTAGCATCCGTCAGTAAAATACCCAGGGAGCTTGCTAAAACACTAGGTCTGGAGTGAAGTACAAGAATTTGAATTTCTAACAGGGCTGTTAGAAATTCTATCATTTGATGAGCCTGCCAGACCCAAAACCACACTTTAAGAAGCACTGCTCTATATTTACCTTTTTATAACACTTATCCTACTCATGACCACTTATTTAGTATCTGTCACCTGGGAGGGGAGAGACTCTGTTAAATCCATCACTGTATGCCTATCTCTCAGCACAATAGGTGATACATCATAGTCTCTATATATTATACAATGAATAAAGACCACCATGAAAAACCTGGAATGCACATAGAACAGAAGTAAATGGGGAGAGGGGGGAAATGCACTAAAAAGAGAAATAAAAGTACAAAGCTGGAGGAAACAAAGGCACAATATAAACTTACAAGCATTTACCAACAAGAACTGCCCAAGTCTTAATGAGAACAGCACCAACTGTACACAGATCTAATTTCACATAGAGGTAGTAAGCAGAGAAATGTGTGTGACAATGAGCCAGAAAAAGCAAAAAAGTTAGAAGTAAAGGAAGAAAAGTCAAAGAATATTGATATCATTAAAAAGATGGTATTTTAAGAGGGAAAGAGCGGTAAATTACATTCAAGTGGAGAAAATTTGTTATGGACATACTGCTGTTAGACAGCTATGATCCTAATCATCAACATCACTACTAAAATTCATTAAGTACCTATGAGTCAGACATTACATTAAGCAGTTACATTTAACTAACCACTCCAGATAGCTGTTCTCTACATTTTACAGATAAGGAAACTAGACTAAGTGATAAAATCATTGGCCTTTAGAATCAGATGGACCTAGACTTGAATCCCTAGAATAGCCTTTAGCAAATATTTTGCCTTTTAACCTCTTGTGTAACTGTTATTCCTTCCATTAAATCAGTTTCTTGTTATCGTTGTTTATTTTGTTTTTAACTTAGCATTTAATGAGTCCCCTGTGTGCTAAATAACATGTTGGTCAAGAGCATCAAGGTGTAAACTCAATGCCTGGGTCGATTTCATAATAAAATGGGTGTAATAATAAGACTACTAGCCACACAGGCTTAGAAAAATGTCTAGCAATAAAATCTAACATCTATTATCATTACACATCATTGCCATTATTACTATTAATCCATATATCAACACAGATATTAGTCCAAGCCAAAGAGAACAGGACCTGGTAATTAACTGTTAACTATTTAAGTATTTGTTGGATTTAGTTGTTTTATCTATACTCAAAATGCTACTAAGTTATTTTTTACAAAGTTTAGAGAATTGAGTCTTCTCATTTACAGGAAATGATTTTTCTATATGCGATGGGGGGGAAGGGGAGCAAAATTGTGGGGGGGAGCTGTGTAACAAAACTAACATCCAAGTAAGAATAGAGAGTAAAAGAAAAAAGAAAGCAGAAGGCGACATCTCTCGTTATGTCCAGAACTCATAAAAGAGGCCCTCAAGATATACTTGATCTGATATATTTCTACTTTCTTGGAAGGTGTATCTCTCATTTCCGGATACAATCACCCTTCCTGGAAATACACCATGATACCCTGGTATGCAGAGGCACAATACATATATGATCTATTTTTACAGCACTAAATATATTCAAAGATGCAGGAGAGGGTGGCATATAGAGGAGAGGAGACTTCAAGGAACTATGCAACCATACCAGTACAACTCGGGCCACTTGTGATACACAGAACTGTATGCTCTCCTGCCCAGAGTCATTTGGTGGCAGTTTGAGAAGTACTGGTTTCTATATTAAACTTATCAGCGGTGTAATACTAAATCTTTTTCTACAATTACTAAAAATGAAGTCAGTTTGAGCAAATCAGATAACACATGTACATTTTCTTCAAACTGTCAAGACCTACCACATAAATTTGTATTAATGTCCTCTTCAGTTTTAAAATACTATGACTCAGGGAGCCTGGGTGGCTCAATGGGTTAAAGCCTCTGCCTTCGGCTCAGGTCATAATCCCAGGGTTTTGGGATCAAGCCTCACATCGGGCTCTCTGCTTAGCAGGGAGCCTGCTTCCTCCTCTCTCTCTCTGCCTGCTTCTCTGCCTACTTATGATCTCTGTCAAATAAATAAAAATGAAAAAAATCTTAAAAAAAAAATACTATGACTCCCCTCCTTGAGGAAAGAGCTCATGTAACAAATAGTTATTTTTCTCTCCAAAGTCATTTTTATAATTAACATTCATAGAAGATTCCCTACCACTATATTTTTAGAATACCTATGCAAATTGCTAGTGTCAAGCCTTTTAAAGATAACAGATATTTGTTAATCTTTTTTAAAAGGATTTATTTATTTGAGAGGCACATGTGTGCATGAGTGGGAGGGACAAAGTGGAGGGAGAGAGAATCTCAAGCAGACTCCGTGCTGAGCATGGAGCCCAATACAGCGTTCAATCTCAGGACCCTAAGATCATGACCCAAGCCAAAATCAAGAGTCAGGTGCCTAACCAACTATGCCACCGAGGTGCCCCTGTATTAATCTTTTCCTAAAATTATATGATTCACTATCTAAGTTCACCTCTTTATTTACATCCAAAGTTTTTTCAACTGCTGACAAATACCAGAATATTAAAAGTCAGATGATTCGGGGCGCCTGGGTGGCTCAGTGGTTTAAAGCCTCTGCCTTCAGCTCAGGTCATGATCCCAGGGTCCTGGGATCGAGACCCGCATCGGGCTCTCTGCTTAGCAGGGAGCCTGCTTCCTCCTCTCTCTTTCTCTGCCTGCCTCTCTGCCTACTTGTGCTCTCTGTCAAATAAATAAATAAAATCTTTAAAAAAAAAAAAGTCAGATGTTTCTATTATGATTTTCCCTATCTCCAGATCCATGCTGTCCAATGGAAATAAATTATAAGCCACAGAGGTTATTTTAAACGTTCTAGTAACCACATTAGAAACAAGTCAAAAGAAGCAGGTAAAATTAATTTTGATAATCTTTATTTCGTCCAATAGACCAAAAGTATAATTTTAATATGTAATTCATATAAAGTTTAACATTTTAATATTCTTATAATTTTATATTAATATTTTTTCAAACAAAGTCTTCAAAACCCAGTTATATTTTATTTGGATCCCCCCCACCCCCAGTGTGTATTTTATACTTAACAGCACATCTCAACTCAGACGAGTCACATTTCAGGTGCTCAGTAGCCACCTGTAACGGTGGCTATCATATAAGATACAGAAACCCTATTTGGTGACACAAGCAAGTTTCACTAACCTAAATGCTACAAATTCCTGACCTTATGCCTACCTAATCTACTAAAGGAATTAAGAGAGAAAACCTTTACTCTCTCTCCTTTCATTGTATATCAGATTAAAACTGAAATTGAATGCAAAAAAGATCTAGTTCAACAAAATAAATACAAGAAGTATAAACCTCTGCACTAGCAAAGTTAAAAGATTCAGTAATACATCAACAAACCAGAAACCAAAAAACCCATAAAAGTGAAAATTCATTAACTGAGTACCTACTGTATCTAATATTAATCTATTAAAAATAGAGCTGTAAGTATCAGTTAGTGATTCTCAAACATGGCTGGAATTCAAACACAGGCAAAGTAACTTCAGAATTAGAAAACTCCACTAGGACTTTTTTGCTCGGCACCATATTCTTTCTGTCATAAACCCAAATGACTTCCCCCTTGGTAACTGCCAATACTTCCCCTACTTTTATACCACACCCACTTCCCCTGGCCAGCCTAGATATGCAAGAGTCCCTTCTGTAATCCCTTCCTTCCCTCCTGAAGGCAGGTATACAGACCTTTTCTTTAAAACACACAAATTCTTTCCTCAGGAATTTCTTAAATCCTTTACCATGTTTGTGTATATTCTGAAACATCCAAGAAACAGTAATAGGACACAACAAATCTTCCAAATTTATTTAACTACTAGAACTCTTCTCTTCCTCCTGGACAAGACTTCACCCCCACCTTACTCCATCCCTTGACTCCATTAACTAAATAAAGATGCTCAGTGCTCAGCTCCCAAAATTCTGCTCTTGTATATCTAAGCTACCTCCCTATATCTACTCTTACATGGTTTAAACAACACATGTCATTAATTCTCAAATTGTGGTCCGCAGAGTAAAAGCAGCATCACTTGGGGACATGTCTGAAATGTAAATTCTTGATCACTCCAGACCTACTGAAGAAGAAACTATTCGGGTGGACCCCAGCAATGTATGTTAGAACAAGTCTTCTAAGTGATGTTAATGTGTGCTGAAGTTTGAGAACCACTGCTCATGACAGACCTTCTAGCTCCAAATTATTATCTCTAGGTCAGACCTCTTCCTTAAAATACAGACTTAGCCTATGAAGTAAGATAGCCAAAAAGCATCTTATTGTAATTTTTAAAGATGGGATTTACATAAACTAGAGAATAATATAAATAGTAAATATTTACCCATAGCTAAGAGAAAAAAATCTGCCCTTAAGAACTTCTATTTCAATTTTTTTTTTTAAAGATTTTATTTACTTATTTGACACAGACAGAGAGAGACAGCAAGAGAGGGAATACAAGCAGGGGGAGGGGGGGAGGGAGAAGCAGGCTTCCCGCTAAGGAGGGAGCCCAATGCGGGGCTTGATTCCAGGACCCTAGGATCATGACAGGAGCCCAAGGCAGATGCTTAACGACTGAGCCACTCAGGTGACCCTATTTCAACTCTTAACCATAAGATTTCTAACTAAAAAACTTAATAACAAAAGATTTCAAACAAGTGTGGTATTCATTATCAGCCTTGAAAGAATCTCTGGGGATATTCTTACATATTTGTTGGTAAAAAAAAAAAAATCTCTGGAAAGCACACAAGTCAAGTAACAGTGGTTATCTATGTGTACCATTTGATTTTTGTCATGGGCATGTAAGTTTTAAAAATTAATATATTTAAGGTACTATTTCACTTTTAGTTGTAAGAAGATAGTTTTCTTACTTTCTTAAAAAACTGTCATATTAGTAACAGTTTAATTCAAAGCCATATTAAACTGAGAAACTGTTAACTACAATGTTTGATTCTGCCTTTGCATCATTATATGCATTAAACCAAAGCCCCTGCCCTGACTTTGTTCCCCTTATCCTCATAAACATTTCAGTAAGCATCTATGAAAAGCTCTTGTATCATCAGTAAAAGATAATCAGTTAAGGCATACCTTACACAGGGCTCAGAGACTATAAGGTACAGGGAATTATAATATGGAAGGGTTACAACAGTCTGGTTAATCATATTTAGAAAGTAAAATGGAAAAGCAATAGAAAGTAAAAATAAAAGTACCTTAAACAGGGGCGCCTGGGTGGTTCAGCTGGTTATCCACTCAGGTTGTAATCTCAGGGTTATGAGATCAAGCCCTGTGATACGCTTGATCACATAAAAGACTCCCCACTTGACTGAGTGGGGAGCCTGCTTCCCCTCACTCTCTCCCTCTGCCCCTCCCCCTGCTCATGCACTTTCTTTGTAATAAATACATAAATCTTTAAAAAAAAAAAATACCTCAGGGACGCCTGGGGGGCTCAGTCAGTCAAATGTCTGCCTTCAGCTCAGGTCATGATCCCAGAGTCCTGGGATGGAGTCCCACATCAGGCTCCCTGCTCAGCCAGGAGTCTGCTTCTCCCTCTGCCTGCTGCTTTCCCTGTTTGTGTTCTCTCTCTCTCTCTCTCTGTGACAAATAAATAAATAAATAATCTTAAAAAAAAAAAAGTACCTCAAACAAATGTTGCCACCAAAAAAAAAAAAAAAAAATGCTAGAAAACATTCTCAAACTGAAATACTGTGTTGCACATCTGAAAATAACATAACACTGTAAGTCAACTATACCTCAATTTATAAAAATAAATTTTTAAAGTAAGTTCTCTGTGTAAGTAAATTATGTGTTAGTAAGAATAAACAAACAAACAAGATTCTCAAACTAAAAAACAATCTTTTCAAAAAAGCACCATTGTAGGAGCACCTGGGTGGCTCAGTAGGCTAAGGGTCTGCCTTCAGTTCAGGTCATGATCCCACGGTCCTGGGATGGAGCCCTACATGGGGCTCCCTGCTCAGCAGAGAGCCTGTTTCTCCCTCTACCTCTGCCCGCCACTCTTTCTACTTGTGCTCTATCTCTCTGTCAAATAAATTAAAAAAAAAAAAAGCCCCATAGGTAGATTGTGATATTAGAATAACTAGGTTATGATGTCTTTAACAAATAAAGAAATCAAAGATCAGAGAAGTTAGGTAACCGCTCAGAGTCATATAGTCACAAAAAAGTAAAAAATATTTTAGTCCTTAATCTGTGACCTTCTACTGTATCTCCGTATGGGGAAATCTAGAGTGTCTGGAATTATTAATCTCTTGCTTCCACTCACATCCTCATTCTGGCCCATTCACCAATGGACTCTACTGCCAAACTGAACTAGAATTCAGTTCAGCTTGCTTCCCTCTAGCAAAGCAAAATGAATCATTCACACATATAGGCCATAGTAGGAGCCCAGCTCTTCTGGATTCCAGAATAAGAAATCTATACGAGGGGCACCTGGGTGGCTCAGTGGGTTAAAGCCTCTGCTTTCAGCTCAGGTCATGATCCTAGGGTCCTGGGATCGAGCCCCGCATCGGGCTCTTTGCTCAACAAGGAGCCTGCTTCCCTTCCTCTCTCTCTGCTTGCCTCTCTGCCTACTTGTGATCTCTCTCTGTCAAATAAATAAATAAAATCTTAAAAAAAAAAAAGAAATCTATACGAAGGCTTAAACCAAATCACATAAGCATCTGCATTTTTAAGCATCTGCAAACTGTAATAAAATGGCATCCATGCCAATCAGACCTATTCCTAGAAAACAGAGGACAGAAATAAACAGAAATAGCTCTAGAATGTATGAATCAACATTTAAAACCATAAGCAAGATAGGAAAAAAGGGCAGGACACCAACAAGAATCTCAGCAGATCTCCACACACCTGCTAAAATACAGAGTACATGACTGGGGTTCATTCCATGGCAACACTGATCCTCACTTATCAAACACTTACCCATTCATCAGATTTATTAATTCTTAATATTTATCCTTCATATTCATTCTTAATAATTATTATTGAATATTGTTAACTATTAGAGATGTTAATTAAGAAAGGTAGATGTCCAAGTGAGATAAACCTGAATTTCAATCTTTTTTTTTTAAGTTTTTTTTTTTTAAGTTTTTATTTATTTATTTGACAGACAGAGATCACAAGTAGGCAGAGAGGCAGGCAGAGAGAGAGGAAGGGAAGCAGGCTCCCTGCTGAGCAGAGAGCCCGATGTGGGGCTCGATCCCAGGACCCTGGGATCATGACCTGAGCCAAAGGCAGAGGCTTTAACCCACTGAGCCACCCAGGTGCCCCTGAATTTCAATCTTAACACCATCAGTTAGTAGCTATGTAAAACTGGGTAGGGGCACAGGTGGCCCTTTAGAAAAATGGAGAGTCACTCAACTATCTTTAGATTAAATTAAATTAAATATAAATTTAATTTTTAAATAAATTTACTTATTTATTAAATAAATAAATTTATTATTTAGGATTGAATAAATTTATTTCTCACAGTTCTGGAGGCTAGGAATTCCAAAATCAAGGTGCTGGCAGATTGTTATCTGGTGAGAGCCCACTTCTTCATTCACAAAGGTCTCTTTGGCTCTCCTCTCAAGGTGGAAGGTGCAAGGGAGCTCACTGGAACCTTTATAAGGGCACTTATCCCATTCATAAAGGCTCTGCCTTCCAACCTAATCATTTCCCAAAAACCCTCACCTCCAAATACCATCATCACATATGAATTTGGAGGAAAACACTTAGTCTATAGCAGCTTATAATGAAGTTGTCCTTTATACTCTAAACAAAAAATTGCCCATCAAAAATAAACAGACCTAGTGAGGAATTTACTATTTATCTACTTTTCATAAGTGATTATTTTCTTAAGGGCTGTACAAAACAAATCTCCTGAAAATAGTCACCAAAGCCCACCACTTCAAAGGCTGAATAGCAACTAGCCCCTAATATTTCTTTAAATATTTTATTTATTTGAGAGAGGGAGAGCGTGCACAAATGCGGGCGTGGGGTGGAAGGCAGGGAGAGGGAGAGGGAGAGGGAGAAGCAGACTCTCCACTAAGCAGAGAACCTGATGCAGGGCTCAATCCCAGGACCATGAGATCATGACCTGAACCTAAGGCAGATGCTTAGCCAACTAAGCAACTCAGGCACCCTGCCCCTAATTTTTTTAAGTGAGTTTTCTTTAGCCAAAGTGATTTGGAGATTAAAAAAAAGGACCCGAATAATCCTCTTCCTTGACTACAACTCAGCAAAACACTCCCCTCAATTAAAAAAGAAATGACAGGGGCATCTGGGTGGCTCAGTGGGTTAAAGCCACTGCCTTCGGCTCGGGTCATGATCCCAGGGTCGTGGGATCGAGCCCCGCATAGGGCTCTCTGCTCTGCGGACAGCCTGCTTCCTCCACTCTCTCTCTCTGCCT
>RCUC01122978.1:0-23931 GCA_003697995.1 Taxidea taxus jeffersonii
ATATATATATATATATATATATATATATATATATGCATATACATACATACATATATTTATATATAAACACATGCACACACATATACACATACACAGTGGAATACTATGGCGCCATAAAAAACCCTGGAATCTTGCCATTTGCAACGACATGGATGGAAATAGAGGGTATTATGCTCAGCACAATTAAGTCAATCAGAGAAAGACAATTATACGATTTTACTGCTATGAGGAATTTGAGAAATAAGACAGAGGATCATAGGGGAAGGGAGGGAAAAATGAAACAAGATGAAACCGAGAGGGAGATAAACTATAAAAGATTCTTAATCTCAGGAAACAAACTGAGGGTTGCTGGGGGTGGGGAGAGGATAGAGTAGCTGGGTGATGGTCATTGGGGAGGGTATGTGCTATGGTGAGTGCTGTGAATTGTGTAAGACTGATGAATCACAGACTTGTACCCCTGAAATAAATAATGCATTTTATGTTAATAATAAAAAAAGCATGCATGTTAAGTTAAGGCAGATTAGAAATAATTGTTTTTTTCTAGTTAATTAATTAAAAATAGCTTTATTGGCATATAATGCATGTATTATAAAATTCACCTCCTTAAAATGTGTAATTCAGTGATGTTTAGTACATTCACAGAAATACAGTTATCACCACTATCTAATTTTAGAACAATTTTATCACCTCAAAAAGAACACACATTCCCATTAGTAGCCACTCCTGTTTCCGGTCATCATCTTTCCTCAGCCCCTGGCAACCACTAATCTATTTTCTGTCTCAATGGAATTATCTATTCTGGACATTTCATATGACATTTGGCTTCTTTGACTTAGCAAAATATTTTCAAGATTCATCCATATTATAACATATCAGTACTTCATTTCTTTTTATTACTGAATAATAGTCATTTTGTATACCACATTTTATTTATCCATTCATCAGTTAATGGACATTTGGGTTGTTTCCACTTTTTGGTTATTATAAATAATGCTGCTTTGAACATACGTGCAAATTTTTGTGTAGACATGGTATTTTGGGTATTTACCTAGGAGTGAAACTGCTTGGTCATATGGTATCTCTCGCTATTCAACTTTTAAAAAAATTTTTAATTTAATTTTTGTGTGTGTGTGTGTGTTCCAAAATTCTTGAGGAACTACCAAACTGTTTTGCAAAGAGGCTGCAGCATTTTACCTTCCCATCAGCAATGTGTGAGGATTCGAGTTTTTTCCACATCCTCACCATCATTAGATATTGTCTTTTTGATTCTAATCATCCTAGTGGTTGTAAAGTGATACATTATCAGGTTATTGATTTGCATTTCCCTGATTCTAATCATGTTGAGCATTTTTTCATGTGCTTATTGACTGCTTGCATATTTACTTTGGATAAATATCTTTTCATTTCTTTGCCCGTTTTCAAATTATTATTATTTGTTATTTGTCTATTTTAATTGCTTTAATTCCAGTATAGTTAACGTTTAAAATGTTTATCAAATGTGTCTATTGAGATCATGTCATTTTGTTCCTTCACTAATATAGTATACTACACTGATTAGTTTTCATATGTTAAACCAACCCTGCAGGTAGAATAAATCTCACTTATTCATAGTATATAATCCTTTTTATATGTTGCTGGATTTAGTTTGGTATTATTTTGTGGAGGAGTTTTTATGTATGTTCGCAAAGGATATTGGTCCATGGTTTTTTTAGGATGTTTTGATTTGGTATCAGTAATATTGGGTTTGTAGGATGAATGGGAAAGTAGTCTGGTTGTTTTTTTTTTGTTTTTTTTTAAAGATTTTATTTATTTATTTGACAGAGAGAGATCACAAGTAGGCAGAGAGGCAGGCAGAGAGAGAGGGGGAAGCAGGCTCCCCGCCGAACAGAGAGCCCAATGTGGGGATCCATCTCAGGACCCTGGGATCATGACCTGAGTCGAAGGCAGAGGCCTAAACCACTGTGCCACCCAGGTGCCCCAGTCTGGTTTTTTTTGTGTGTTTTTGTGAAAGATTGGCATTAATTTGCTCTTTACATATTTGGCAGAAGTCACTGGTGAGATCACCTAGATTTGGATAGGAAATTTAAAAATTATTAATTCAGTCTCTTTATTTAAAAATCTGTTCATAGTTTGTTTCTTTTTGAGTCAGTTTTGGTAGTTTATTTCTAAGAATTTGTACATTTCATCTAGCTTGTCTAATTTGTTGGTTTGTAATTATTCATAATATTATAATTTTTTATTTCTGTAAGGTCATTAGTAATGTACCCACTTAACATTTCTGATTTTAGTAATTTGAATCATCTCTTTTCTTGGTCAGTCTAGCTAAAGGTTTGTCAATTTTTGTGATCTTTTCAAAGAACCACCTTTTGGTTATGTTGATTTTTCTCTAATTTTTTTTTTCATTCTTCCTTTCTTTCTCCTTGCTTTGGGTTTAGTTTGCTCCTTTTTTTCCTAACTAGTTTCTTAAGGTACAAAGTTAGGTTATTTTCTGAAATTTTGCTTTAAAATTTTTTTTTGATATGTTGCCCTTGCTGCTTTTTTTTTTTTTTTAAGATTTTGTTTTAAGTAATCTCTACACCCAGGGTGGGGCTCAGACTTAACAACTCTAAGATTAAAAGTCACATGCTACACTGACTGAGCCAGTCAGATGCCCCAGTTGTGCATGCATTCTTATTTGTCACTAAGTATTTCTTGTGATTTATTACGTGGTTATTTAGTGTGTTGTCTAATTTGTACATGTTTTTGAATTTCTCAAATTTCCTTCTTTTTTTATTTTTAAGATTTTATTTATTGATTTGAGAGAGAAAGAGTGAGAGAGAGAATGAGAGGGGAGAAGGTCAGAGGGAGAAGCAGACTCCCCATGGAGTTGGGAGCCCGATGTGGGACTCGATCCCAGGACTCTGGGGTCATGACCTGAGCCGAAGGCAGTTGCTTAACCAACTGGAGTCACCCAGGTGGCCCTCAAATATCCTAGTGATTTCTGTTTTCATTCCATTGCATGATTTCAATCCTTTTAAATGTATTGAGGATTGTTTTATGGCTTAACATGTGGTCTCTCCTGATACATGTGTATTTGAGAAGCATTTGCATCCCACTGTTATTGGATGGAGTGTTTTGTAGTTATCTGTTAGGTCTAGATGACCTACAGTGTTGTTTACATTTTCTCTTTTCTTGCTAATCTTCTTTTTTTTTTTTAATAAAATAAAGATTTTATTTTATAAAGATAAAATAAAAATAAAATAAAGATTTTATTTATTTATTTGACAGAGAGAGATTACAAGTAGGCAAAGAAGCAGGCAGAGAGAGAGGGGGAAGCAAGCTCCCCGATTAGCAGAGAGCCCGATATGGTACTTGATGCCAGGACCCTGAGATCAGGACCTGAGCCGAAGGCAGAGGCTTAACCCACTGAGCCACCCAGCACCGCACTTGCTAATCTTCTCCTTAGTTGTTTTATTCATTATTGAAACTGGGGTATTGAGACTTACAACTATATTTGTTGAATTGTCTATTTCGTAATTTCTGTCAATTTATGCTTTATTTTGGGGCTCTGTTGTTACATACTTTAACCTTTATCTTATTTTTTAAATATAAATATATCTAAATATATATATATATAAATCTAAATATAGATTAGATTCTATGTGTGTGAGCACTGTTGATAACTAAAGAAAACATTGCACCTTATATACTGTAACCAATAAGTGGAATTTGTTTTAATATAGCTTTGATGCTTAAATTATTTTGACTAATAATAAATTGTTACCTCTAGATTATATAAAGAAGCACTTGTCTCTGAGAGGACTCAACTTCACTGGGTCAGTGGTTCGTTACAAGGTTTTATGTGCATGTGAGTCATAGTGAACTCTGTTTATACATGGCTGAGGTAAAGTATTTAAATAATAACTTTGCCGATATACTAATTTTTATTGAGATTAAAGGGCAGTTGATAATGTAATGTTCCTTGACCTAGAATAATTTGAGTAAGTACCCATTATTATTAAACTATTAACAGTATCTACTTTTTATACATCCAAGCTCTAAATCATATCTGGCTTAGGAAGAAGCAAATAGAAAAGTATCCATTATGTTATGTTCTATAGATGTTCTTTCTTTTCTTTTTAAGATTTTATTTGTAGTAATATCTACAACCTTTGTCGGGCTCAGACTCACAACCCTGAGATCAGGAGTCACATACTTCACTCACTGAGCCAGCTAGGTGCCCTGATACTATTTCTTTTTAATCCTTTTAACAATCTTTTGACGTGAGTGGTAGTGCTCTCACTTTACAGATGAGCAAATTGAAACTCAGAGATCTGTTAATTTGACTAAGGTCTTTGGTGAGTGATTTTGTTTTGTTTTCATTTTCCTTCATTCTTTTAGTTTTTCAAGTAAATATGCCAGGCTTTGGAGATGCAGCCATGACCCAGACAGATCTAATCTCTGATCTTTGCTTTCATGAAGTGACTTGTCTGGTGGAATCCTTTTGTTGAGTTTTTGAGCCATATTTCATATACTAATGACATATATTCATAGAAGACTTTGTAAAACATTTCTACATTGTTATCTGATTTTGTAATTCTTACTTTGTAGTCTTGTGACAACAGGTGCATTAGATATTATTGATGATACCTTCATTTGAAAACTGAGGGAAACTGAGAGAGACCTGGGGATATTAAGGGCAGGTCATTAGTAAATGGCTGAGCTAGTATTCAAACCCAGATCATTGGGCTGTAATGATCCTACAGTTCTTCCATTATACCACAATGTCTCGTTCTTTCTTTCTTTTTTTTTTTTTTTAAGATTTTATTTATTTATTTGACAGAGAGAGATCACAAGCAGGCAGAGAGGCAGGCAGAGAAGAGGGGGAAGCAAGCTCTCTGCTGAACAGAGAGCCTGATGCGGGGCTTGATCCCAGGACCCTGAGATCATGACCTGAGCCAAAGGCAGAGGCTTTAACCCACTGAGCCACCCAGGTGCCCCAATGTCTCATTATTTCACATGAAACTATAAGCCTACATCATCAAGAGTGATAATCTAGAAAGTAACCAGTCTAGTAACTAAATTTAGCTAAGCAGATCACTACCAGGCAGAGTGTGTGGGAAGAGAAATCAGGGGACCCGAAGAGCTGTGTCTAGTGTGCTGAAATAGACTTATTCTTAAATAATGCAAGGAAAACAATACTTTGGAGAGATACTAAGGCATGAGAAATACTGCACAGATATCATCAAGCAGCACCTAGATGGGCTCAGGGCATAATAACTTGCCTGGGGCATTTTTTCCCCCAGAACAAATACTTGAAGCAAATACTGAATTTAATACAAAGAGACTGAGACAACACTGAACTGTGTATAGAGCTGCCGGCAGCTGCAAATCAGGGTGTATTCTTTATATGAGGGAGGGATTAATTGTTTTACATTGATTACCTCAGCTACTTTCATGCAGGTACAGACATAGTGATCTTAGTATAAAACCATTTGAGGGGCACCTGGGTGGCTCAGTGGGTTAAAGCCGCGGCCTTCGGCTCGGGTCATGATCCCAGGGTCGTGGGATCAAGCCCCGCTTGGGCTCTCCGCTCTGTGGACAGCCTGCTTCCTCCTCTCTCTCTCTCTGCCTCTCTGCCTACTTGTGATCTCTGTCTATCAAGTAAATAAATAAAATCTAAAAAAAAAACCACACATTTGAATGCTTCTTCTGTGTAAAAGCATTGTGAGGCATTGTGGGAGTGGTACCAATGTAAGTATGACACCATCCTTGCCCACAAGTAGCTTGTAACCTAGTAAGAGGATTTTGAATTCATTCAGACAGTACTTGTTCATCGATAGCTGTGTGCCAGACCCTGTACCAGGTATTTAGGAGACGAAAGTGGGTAAGAGAGAAATTGCCCCTAAGCTTTATCTTATACTTTCCACTGCTTGGATAGTATTTATTTACCTCCTTACCCTAAGTCTGAGCAATTAGAAATCTTTTAAAGTGGAGAATAGGGCCTGAAATTCTCTTACCAAAAAGCAGTCAGTATTGCTATTCTTGTGACTTTACCACAAATAGAACGTAATAACCTATTTGTCAGAGCTTAGGTGTCTTACTAAAAACTATTTGGATCATATTTAACGGTCAAGTCACTAAAAAAAGTTACCAGCATCCTAACAGAAATGGACAATGGATTTCAACAAGAGGTCACAGAATAGGAAATACAAAAGGAAAAATATGTCAATTGTACTGGTAATCAGTTATTGATAAGGAACTTGAGGCACAAGGATAAAGTCACTTGCCCAAGATCAGATAGCTGGTCTTGTTGATTCCAGATTTGAACTCAGGCAGTTTGTCTCTAGGGCCTTCAGTCTTAAACACCACACCAAGTGCCCCGTCTGGGTTGGTTACCATTATGTTATATACTCAGCTTCTAGGATAGTGCTTACCACAAAGCAAGCAAGCACTTAAATATTTGTTGAATTCTTCTTTTTTTTTTTTTTAATTTTTTGGGTCTGTCTGACATACAATCTTACATTAGTTTCAGGTGTATAACAAGATTTGACAAATTTATACATTAGTCTATGTTCACCACAAGTATAGCTGCTTACCATCTGTCACCATACAACACTATTATAATATCATTGAGTATATATATTTGTTCCTTATGCTGTGCCTTTTAGTTCCATGACTTATTGATTCTATAACTGCAGTCCTTTATCTCCTACTCCCCTACCCATTTTGCTCATCCCTCACCCCCTCCCTGTGAATGAATTTTTTTTATTTTTTATTTTTTTAAATTATTGATTTTTTAAATTTCTTTTCAGTGTACCAGAATTCATTGTTTATGCACCACACCCAGTGCTCCATGCAATACGTGCCCTCCATAATACCCACCACCAGGCTCACCCAACTTCCCACGCCTGCCCCTTCAACACCCTCAGATTGTTTTTCAGAGTCCATAGTCTCTCATGGTCCATCTCCCCCTCCAATTTCCCTCAACTCCCCTCTCCTCTCCATCTCCCCATGTCCTCTGCATTATTTCTTATGCTCCACAAATAAGTGAAACCACATGATAATTGACTCTCTCTGCTTGACTTATTTCACTCAGCCCTGTGAATGAATTCTTAAAATGAAAATGTATTAGGTACATCATTTTAGAGGATAATTTGTCAATATCAAAAAAGGATATACACTAATACACTATAATTTCATTTCTTAATGTGTATCTTAAAAAATAAACGTGTATTAGAAGGCATGTACAGAGGTATTCATGGCGGCATTCTTGGTAATTGTGGAAAAATAGGGGAAGTGTAAGTGGTCTTAGTGCTATAAATAACTAATAAACTAAACTATATATAACTAATTAATTATATATAACTAATAAACATATTAGTTATATAACTAATAACCAAATACAAATAACTAAATATGATATGGGTGTATTTTAGAATTCTTTTATGCACAGTTAAAATAAATGAAGTAGTGGATCTGGAAAGATACTTAGGGTATATCATTGAATGAGAAAGGCAAGTTATAGAACTTTTCCTACCAAAATAGATTATAGATGATGAAAGAGTAAAACAAGCAAAAATAACCATAGAAGTAGAGAAAACATGGGTGAATATTTTTCTTGTATTAGAACGAGGAAGGTTTTTCTAAGCATGATGTGAAATGTAGAATCCATAAAGAAGATGATGAATTTGACTGCACAGAAATGGAAGATTTCCATATAGTAAAAAAAAGAACAGACGTTAAACTAGGATAAAGATTCTAAACATAATACATGTAAAGCATTTATAAGCAATTTGTAGAAAGGCCAGTAAACATAGAAATATAAATAGGTCTTCAACTTCTCCTCCTAATTAAAAAAAGAAATTAGAAAATCATATTCCATTTCCTACTTGGGAGATTTGCAAAAGATAATAGTAATGACAAGAGTGTATAGAAAAAATTGTATATACTCTTGGAGGAAATATAAATACAGCGTGTTTGGTGAAAGTTTTGGCAATATTTATTATAATTTAAAATGTATTCTACTTTTGTCTCAAATGCCACTTTTAGGGATTTATTATATATTAAAGTCTAAAGATGCATTATAAAAAATGGAAACAATCTAGATGTCCACTGATAGGGATGAGAGTTAAATTGTAATACATCCGTATAATGAAATGCTCTTTAGCTATTTAAAGAGACTATGGCAAGTTTAGATATACATGCATTCCTCATTTCACACTGTTCTGGGTAGTGGTAATTGATTATAATCCTATGTTAAATAACATATGTATGAATATAACAGTAGACATGTATGTATATTTTAAAAACACCTTATAGTAACCTGTTGATTTACATCTCCTTTCCTGCTCTGCTCTGAGGACTATTATCTCTAGTGGGAGCATTCATAAATTCAGACATGCTGTAATCCAGTGTTTGTATGTTATTAAACTAGCGTTTCTTTTTATTTTAGTGATCTCTGTCTGTCAAATAAATAAGTAAAATCTTTTTTTTTAAATTAATTTATTTGACAGAAATCACAAGTAGGCAGAGAGGCAGGCAGAGAGAGAGGAGGAAGCAGGCTGTCTGCAGAGCGGAGAGCCCCATGCAGGGCTCTATCCCACGACCCTGGGATCATGATCCAAGCCGCAGGCAGCGGCTTTAATCCACTGAGCCACCCAGGCGCCCCAAATAAGTAAAATCTTAAAAAAAAAAAAAAGACAAAAATCTGTGCCTTCTTGTAATATATGTACATTCTGGAGGGCTTAATTCCATACCTACTATTTAGGGTTTTTAAGAGGATTAAGGGTTTAATACATGTAAAGCACTTGTAGCAGGGTCTGATACATAGTAAGTAGACAGTAAATAATATTATTTTTCCCCTTTCCCAAAAATTGACACACAGATTGTTGATGAATAACTATCTTATGGAAGTTTTTGTTAAAATTCAGCAACATTAAAGGATATACAACATAATCTATTTCACTATGTTCTTACCTTTGTTCACATTCAGAGTGCTTTTATATACTCTCAGTTATTGAGCAGATTGTATTATACACTACTGGCCAGGGAACCTTACCATACCATTTGCAAAAGCTCTCATCTAGTGAGTGTTCTCTCCCTGTTTTGAGTATCTTAGATGTTGAAATGCAAAATTTACAGTGGTTCTTTTAGGGAGTCTTGGTTGAAGTGGTAGAGAAATTAGGAGGGTAGAGATGAACAAATTATAAAGGTAGGTAAAAAGATCATCATAAACATCATTGAAGCCTGGGAAGATTGACCAATAACAGCATGGCATTTAATAGTAGAAATTAAATGTTGTACTTATTTTTTTTTTTTTTTTAAGAGGAAGGGGTAGAGGGGGAGGGGCAGAGGGAGAGAAAGAATTTTTTTTTTTTAAGATTTTATCTATTTATTTGACAGAGAGAGAGAGATCACAAGTAGGCAGAGAAGCAGGCAGAGAGAGGGGGAAGCAGGCTCCCCACTGAGCAGAGAGCCCAATGCGGGGCTGGATCCCAGGACCCCGAGACCATGACCGGAGTTGAAGGCAGAGGCCTCACCCACTGAGCCACCCAGGCGCCCCTGTACTTATGTTTATTAGTGAATTCATAACATATCAGCATGTAGTCATAGAAAAATACTTATTTACTGCTTGCTAAGTGCTGTCAGTATTTTGGTAAAGCAGATAATCATGTAACCTGTCCTCATACCAGCTGATATTTTACAATGTTATAAAACTAACTATAGAGTTATAAGAGAGCTATGCATAAAACCTATGCTGAGGGGTCAGAGGAGCTCTTCCTTGAGGAATTAACATTTCTTCTCAGACCTGAAAGTTCAGTGAGTTTGTATTAGCCATGAGGATAGAAGTAGAAGAAAAGAGTCAGAAACAACAAATGGATAAAGGACCAAAAGTAGAAACAACATGATACTCTTGAGGAAGAGGAAGATTTTAGTGTGGATGGAGAGAAGTAAGTAGGAGGCAAAATGCCAAAAGAATGAACTGAAGAGTTAGGATTAAATTATGTAGGACCTTTTAAAGTCATAGTCAGGAATTTCAGTATTATTTTAATATATTAAGTGCAGTGGAAATCAGTGGAAGAGTTGCAGGTTGAGGAATCATTTGATTAAATATTTTTTAAATTGTATAATTGCCATATACTAGTTTCAGATGTATAACATAATGATTTGATATTGGTACATGTTGTGAAATGATCACAAAAAGTATAATTAACATCTGTTGGTATACATAGATAGTAAAACATGTTTTTTTGGGCACCTGGGTGGCTCAGTGGGTTAAAGCCTCTGGGCTCTCTGCTCAGTAGGGAGCCTGCTTCCCTTCCTCTCTCTCTGCCTGCCTCTCTGCCTGCTTGTGATTTCTGTCTGTCAAATAAATAAATAAAATATTTTAAAAAAACAAAAACAAAACATGTTTTTTTGTGTGATGAGAAGAACTTTTTTTTTTTTAAAGATTTTATTTATTTGACAGAGAGCACAGGAGAGGGAATACAAGCAGCGGGAGTGGGGGAGGGAGGAGCAGGCTTCCCACTGGGCAGGGAGCCCCATGTGGGACTCGATCCCAGCACCCTGGGATCATGACCTGAGCCAAAGGCAGGCGCTTAACGACTGAGCCACTCAGGCACCCCGAGAAGAACTTTTAAGATCTACTTTCAACAAGTTTCAGATATGCTCTAAAGTGTTACTAACAATAATCACCATGCTATATAGATATCCCCATGATTTACTTATTTTATAACTAAAATTGTACTTTTTTACTCCATTCACTCATTTCACCCATCCCCCTGCCTATGCCTCTGGTAACTACCACTCTCTTCTCTGTGTGTACAAGCTAGGATTTTCTTTTGTTTAAAAATTCTACATATAAGTGAGATCATGTGATATTTGACTTTCTCTGTCTTACTTCATTTACCATAATGTCCTCAGGGTCCATCCATGTTGTCATAAATGGCAAGCTTTCATTCTTTTTATGGTTGAGTAGTATTCCACTGTAAATATATACCACATCTTTATCCATTCAGCCATTGATGGACACTTTGGTTGTTTCCATGTTGTAGTTATTATAAGTAATGCTGTGATGAGCGTGGGGTGCAGATATCTTTTTTTAAATTGGATTTTTCATTTTCTTCAGATAAATACCCAAAGTGGAATTGCTAGATCACATAGCAATTCTGTTTTTTTTTTTAAATTTAAGCTTTATTTAAACATATAATGTAACCCCACCACCCTCTCCCAACCCCTCTCCTCCCCACCCCCCTCAGTTTGTTTTATGACATTAAGAGTCTCTTTTGGTTTGTCTCCCTCCCGATCCCATCTTGTTTCATTTTTACTTTTCCTACCACCTTAACTCCCACCCCCGTTGCATCTCCACTTCCTCATATCAGGGAGATCATGTGATAGTTGTCTTTCTCCAGTTGACTTATTTCGCTAAGCATAATATGCTCTAGTTCCACCCATGTCGTCGCAAATGGTAAGATTTCATTTCTTTTGATGGCTGCATAGTATTCCATTGTATATATATACCACATCTTCTTTATCCATTCATCTGTTGATGGACATCTAGGTTCTTTCCATAACTTGGCTATTGTGGACATTGCTGCTATAAACATTCGGGTACACGTGCCCCTTCGGATCACTATGTTTGTATCTTTAGGATAAATACCCAGTAGTGCAATTGCTGGGTCATAAGGTAGCTCTATTTTCAATTTTTTGAGGAACTTCCATGCTGTTTTCCAGAGTGGTTGCACCAGCTTGCATTCCCACCAACAGTGTAGGAGGGTTCCCCTTTCTCCACATCCTCGCCAGCATCTGTCATTTGCTGACTTGTTAATTTTAGCCATTCTGACTGGTGTGAGGTGGTATCTCATTGTGGTTTTGATTTGTATTTCCCTGATGCCCAGTGATGTGGAGCACTTTTTCATGTGTGTTTTTTTTTTAATTGAGGCATAATTGACATACATTAAATTAGTTTCAGGTATACAAGATAATGTTTTGATATTTGTATATACTGGGAAATGATCACAGTAAGTCTAGCTAACATCTGTTACCATATATAATTATAGAATTTTTTCCCTTGTTATCAGAACTTTTTTTTTTTAATTTTAAGGTTTATTTATTTATTTTAGAAAGAGAGCACCAGTACTCGCTTGAGTGGGGGAAGGGGCGGAGGGAGAGAAACTCAACCAGACTCCATGCTGAGCACAGAGCCCAATGCAGGGCTTGAGCCATCCAGGCACGCGCAAACCAATTTTCTTTATCCACCCATTGATGGTCACTTAGGTTGTCTCTGGTATTTTTAAAATGTTTTGTTTGTTTGCTTGTTTGTTTTAGAGAGTGGGGAGACAGGCAGAGGGAGAGAGAGACTCTGAAACAGGCTCCATGCTCAGCACAGAGCCCAACATGGGGCTTGATCTTACAGCCCTGAAATCATGATTTGAGCTGAAATCAAGAAAGCAGTTGCTTAATTCATTGAGCCACCCCGGTACCCCTTTATTTTTAACTTTTTGAGGAACCCCCATACTGTTTTCCAGAGTGACTATACCAGTTTGCATTCCCACAGTAGTGTAAGAGGGTTTCCCTTTCTCCACATCCTCACCCAACATCTGTTGTTTCCTGGGTTGTTAATTTTAGCCATTCTGACCGGTGTGAGGTGGTATCTCACTGGGGTTTTGACTTGTATTTCCCTGATGCTGAGTGATATTGAGAGCATTTTTTTCATGAGTTGGTGGCCCATTTGTATGTCGTCTTGGGAGAAATGTCCGTTTATGTCTTCTGCCCATTTCTTGATTGGATTTTTTGTGTTTTGTGTTGAGTTTGTTAGATTTTGGATACTAGCTCATTATCTGGTAAGACATTTGCAGATACCTTCTCCCATCCTATAGGCTGCTTTTTAGTTTTGTTGACTGTTTTCTTTCCTGTGCAAAAGCTTTTTATCTTGAAGTCCCAATAGTTCATTTTTGCCTTTGTTTTTCTTGCCTTTGGAGATGTGCCTAGCAAGAAGTTGCTGCGGCCATGGTCAGAGAGGTCAGCACTTGCTATATTTCTTATCTTTTTGATAATAGCCATTCTAACAGGTGTGAGATGATATCTCATTGTGGTTTTGATTTACACTTCCCTAATGATTACTGATGTTCTTGGCCATCTGTATATCTTCTTTGGAAAAAATGACTATTCAGATCCTCTGCCCATTTTATAATTGGATTGTTTAGGTTGTTGTTTTTTTTTTTACTATTGAGTTGTATGATTTCTGAATGTATTTTGGATATTGACTCCTTTTGGATATATGATTTGCAAATATTTTCTCTCATTCAGTAGGCTGCTTTTCATTTCATGGATGGTTTTCTTTGCTGTGCAGAAGCTTTTTAGCTTGATATAGTCCCACTTGTTTATTTTTGCTTTTCTTGCCTTTGCTTTTGGAGTCAAATTCTAAAAAATCATTTCCAAGACCAGTGTCAAGGAGCTTATTACCTCCTATGTTTTCCTGTAGGAGTTTTATGGTTTTAGGTCTTATGTCCAAATCTTTTTTTTTTTTTTTTTAAGATTTTATTTATTTATTTGTCAGAGAGAGAGAGAGCGAGCACAGGCAGACAGAGTGGCAGGCAGAGGCAGAGGGAGAAGCAGGCTCCCTGCTGAGCAAGGGGCCCTATGTGGGACTCGATCCCAGGACTCTGGGATCATGACCTGAGCCGAAGGCAGCCGCTTAACCAACTGAGCCACCCAGGCATCCCTGTCCAAATCTTTAATCCATGTTGAGTTGATCTTTGTATAATAGTGTCAGGTTTGATTCTTTTGCATGTGGCTGCCCACTTTCCCAACACCAGTTACGGAAAAGACTGTCCTTTCTCCATTGTATATCCATGGCTCCTTTGTTGTAACTTAATTATTAAATATGTGTGGGTTTATTTCTGGATTCTCTGCTTTATTGATCAATGTGTCTGTTTTCATGAAGGTATCATACTGTTTTGATTATAGGTTTATAATATAGTTTCAGATCGGGGAGTGTGATTCCTTCAGCTTTGTTCTTCTTTCTCGGGAGTGCTTTAGCTATTTGGGGTCTTTTGTGGTCTGTACAAATTTTAAGATTCTTTGTTCTAGGGGCACCTGGGTGGCTCAGTGGGTTAAAGCCGCTGCCTTCGGCTCAGGTCATGATCCCAGGGTCGTGGGATCGAGCCCCATATTGGGCTCTCTGCTCTGCGGACAGCCTGCTTCCTCCTCTCTCTCTCTGCCTCTCTGCCTACTTGTGATCTCTGTCTGTCAAATAAATAAATAAAATCTTAAAAAAAAAAAAAAAGATTCTTTGTTCTAGTGCTGTGAAAAATGTCAGTGGAATTTTGATTGAGATTGCATTGAATCTGTAGATTGCTTTGAGTGATATGGACATCTTAGCAATATTTTTCCAACCCTTGAGCACAGAACATCTTTGCATTTATTTGTGTTATCTTTAGTTTCTTTCATTTGTGTCAGATAGTTTTTAGAGTACAGATCTTTCATCTCCTTGGCTAAGTTTATTCTTAGGTATTTTATTCTTTTTGATGCAATTGTAAATGGGATTGTTCGTTTAATTTCTCTTTCTGATAGATTGTTATTAGTATATAAAGTGCAACCAATTTCTGCATATTAATTTTCTATCTTCTGATACAGAATTCAATTATTTACTAGGTTCAGTTATTCTAATGGTTTTTTGTGGAGTCTTTATTTTTTATTTATTTTTAAAGATTTATTCAGGGGCGCCTGGGTGGCTCAGTGGGTTGATCCTCTGCCTTTGGCTTGGGTCATGATCTCAGGGTACTGGGATCGAGCCCCACATTGGGCTCTCTGCTCAGTGGGGAGCCTGCTTCCCTCTCTGTCTCTGCCTGCCTCTCTGCCTACCTGTGATCTTTGTCTGTCAAATAAATAAATAAAATCTTTTAAAAAAAAGATTTATTTATTCATTTGAGAGAGAGCACGAGAGTGCGAGAGCAGGGCTAGGGACAGAGGGAGAGAAAGAGAATCTCAAGCAGACTCCCTGCTGAGTGTGGAGCCAGATGGAGCACCTGTTCCTACAACCCCGAGATCATGACCTGAGCCGAAATCAAGAGTCAGATGCTCAACCAATTGAGGCACTCAGGCACTCCATTTTTTGGTGAAGGCTTTAGGGTTTTCTATATATAGTGTACTGTCATCTGCAAATAGTGACAGTTTTACTTTTTTCTTTCCAATTTGGATACCTTTTATTTCTTGATTAATTTCTGTGGCTCGGACTCTTGAAGTGTTGAGAGTGGGCATCTTTGTCTTGTTATTGATCTTAGAGGGAAAGCTAAAAACTTTTAGCTTTGTTGTTGAACATGTTAACTGTGGGTTTTTCTGTATATGGCCTTTGTTATGTTAAGGTGTGTTCCTTCTATACCCACTGTGTTGAGAGTTTTTGTCATAAATGGATGTTGTTCATGTGGTATATTACATATTTTGTCTAATGTAAGTATTGCTACTCTAGTCTCTTTTCTTTTCCATTTGCATGGCATATCCTTATCCATGCCTTTACTTTCACTGTGTGTATCTTTTTTTTTTTTTTTTGGATTGTTTTTTATTTGAAGGAGTGTGAGCAAGAGAGCACAAGTAGGGGGAGCAGCAGAGTGAGAGAAAGATTACCCATGAGCAGGGAGCCTGAAGTGGGGCTCGATCTCAGGACCCTGAGATCATGATGTGAGCTAAAGGCAGCTGCTTGACTGACTGGGTCACCCAGGCGCCCCTCACTGTGTGTGTCTTTGTATCTGAAGTGAGTTCCTTATAGGCAGCATATAGATGGAACTTCTTTTTTAATCTACTTAATCACCCTGTGCCTTTTTTTTTTTTAGATTTTATTTATTTATTTGACAGAGATCACAAGTAGGCAGAGAGGCAGGCAGAGAGGGAGAGGGGGAAGCAGGCTCCCGGCCAAGCAGAGACCCTGATTTGGGGCCTGATCCCAGGACCCTGGGATAATGACCTGAGCAGAAGACAGAGGCTTTAACCTACTGAGCCACTCAGGCACCCCACCCTGTGCCTTTTTTTAGAAAAAGATTTATTTTATTTTTAGAGAGAGAGTAGGGGGATGGGCAGAGGGAAATGTATATGGAGAGAGGAACAGAGGGTCCCTAGCAGACTGCCTGCTGAGCATGGAGCAGGAGGCTTGATCTCACAATCCTGAGATTGTGACCTAAATCAAATCAAGAGTTGGATGCTTACCTGACAAATGAGCCAGACAGGTAACCCCACCCTATGTCTTTTGACTGGAGAATTTAGTCCATTTACATTTATAGTAATTATTGATAGGTATGTACTTATTGCCATTTTGTTTATTGTTTTCTGGTTGTTTTTGTAGTACCTCTCTGTTCCTTTCTTATTCTCTAGGTCCCTTCCCCTGTGGTTTGATGATTTTCTTTAGTGTTCTGTTGGTGTTCCTTTCTGTTTTTTTTCTTTTTTTTTGTATCTCTTGCAGGTTTTTATTTTGTGGTTACATAAAATCCACATATATCTACATAAATATATAGCAGTCTATTTTAAGCTGATAGTTGCTAAAGTTTGAATGCATTGTAAAAGCACTGCATTTTTACTCCTCATTTTGTGATTTTGTTGTCATATTTACATCTTTTTATTTTGCATATATCTTAACTACTTATTGTAGTTATAATTGATTTTACTGTTTTTTGTCTTTTAATCTTCAAGCTAGCTTTTTATTTAAAAATTTTTGTTTTTTAAATTAAGCTCTATGGAGGCACCTGGGTGGCTCATTTGGTTAAGTGTCTCTCTTTGGCTCAGGTCATGATCCCAGGGTCCTGGGTTTGGGCCCCATGTCAGGATCCCTGCTCAGCAGGGAGTCTGCTTCTCCCTCTCCCTCCTGCTCTATCTGCTTGTGTTCTCTCTCTCTTTCTGTCAAATAAATAAATAAATAAAATCTTAGAAAACAAAATAAGCTCTATGCCCAACTTGAGGCTTGAATTCACAACTCTGAGATGAATAGTTGCATGCTTTACCAACTGAGCCAGCCAGGAACCCCCATACTAGTTTTTTGTTTTTTTTTTTTAAAGATTTATTTATTTATTTATTTGACAGAGATCACAAGTAGGCAGAGAGGCAGGCAGAGAGAGAGGAAGGAAGCAGGCTCCCTGCTGAGCAGAGAGCCCGATGCTGGGCTTGATCCCAGGACCTTAGAATCATGACCTGAGCCAAAGGCAGGGGCTTTAACCCACTGAGCCACCCAGGCGCCCCCATACTAGTTTTTTAAGTGGCTGATCCATTGCCTTTACTTTTTATTTGCTTTTCCCAGTGAGATTTCTTTCATAAATTATTTCTAGTTATGGCTTTTTCTTTTTTGCTGATATAAGATCATTATTTTTTAAAGATTTTATTTATTGGGGCGCCTGGGTGGCTCAGTTGGTTAAGTGTCTGCCTTCATCTCGATCTTGGATCATGATCTTGGGGTCCTGAGATCAAGCCCTGCATCAGGCTCCCTGTTCAGCATGGAGTCTGCTTCTCCCTCTCCCTCTGCCTCTTCCTCCCCACTTGTGCTCACTCACTCTCTCGCTCTTTCTCAAATAAATACAAATCTTTTTTTTTTTTTTTAAGATTTTATCCGTTTACTTATTTGAGACAGAGTGAAAGAGGACAAGCAGGGGGAGGGAGAACAGCAGAGGGAGAGGGAGAATGTGGGGCTTGATCCCAGGACCCCAGGATCATGACCTGAGTGGAAGACAGATGCCCAACCAACTGAGCCACCCAGGTGCCCTTAAATAAGATCATAAAAAAAAAAAAAAGATTTTATTAATTTATTTGGGAGAGAGATTGGTAGGAGGGGTTGATGGGGAGGGAGAACCCTTAGAGGCCAATCCTACAACCCTGAGATCACAATCCTAGCTGAAAACAAGAGTTAGATGCCAAACCAACTGACAGGTGCCCCCATTTTACATTTCTTGTATACTGATTTAGTGGTGATGATCTCCTTCAGTTTTTGCCTATCTGGGAAACTCTATCTCTCCTTCACTTCTGAATGATAATCTTGGTGAGTAGAGTATTCTTGGTTGTAAATTTGTTGGGAGTTTTTTGATTGGTGATTCAGTCTCCTTACTAGCAATTAGTCTATTTTATTTCTTCATGATTCAGTATTAGAATGTTGTATGTTTAGAGAATCTTATCCCATTTTTTCTAGATTGTCCAATTTGTTGGTGTATA
This sequence comes from Taxidea taxus jeffersonii, assembly GCA_003697995.1. NCBI lineage: Eukaryota > Metazoa > Chordata > Mammalia > Carnivora > Mustelidae > Taxidea > Taxidea taxus. Next base: position 18,166 of record RCUC01122978.1, read on the forward strand.
ATTGTTCATAGAGGTCTCTTATGATCATTTATATTTTGTGGTATCATTTGTAATGTCTTCTCTTTCATATTTGATTTTATTTATTTGAGCCCCCTCTCTTTTTTTCTTGGTTAGTCTGGGTAAAGGTTTATCAATTTTGTTTATCTATTCAAAGGACCAGCTTTAATTTCATTGATCTTTTTAATTTATTTTTTTAGTCTACATTCATTTCTGTTCTGATTTTTGTTATTTCATTCATTCTGCAAACTTTGGGCCTCATTTTTCTTTTTTTTCTCCTTCCTTGAGGTATAAAACTAGATTGTTTAACTGACATTTTGCTTGTTTCTTGACATAGGCCTGTATCACTATGAACTTCCCTTTTACAGCTGCTTTTCCTGCCTCCCATAAACTATATTGTGTTTCATTTGTCTCAAGGTTTTTGAAATTTTCTCTTTTCATTTCTTTTTTAGCCCTTGTTTGGTTCTTTTGAAAGATTACTTTATTGCTAAATGGAGAATGGATTTGGGGAGGAGGGAGCAAAAATAGGTATGAGAAAGGGAGGGGAAAATAAAAAGAAAAAAAATAGGTGTAAGAAGATCACTGAAAAGATTATTACAGTAATCCAGATATAGGTTAGTAGGTGCTTGGACCAAGATAGTGATTGTAGACAGAGTAAATGGATTTTCATCAATTTTAGGAGATGGTTGAATGTTGATTTTGAGCATCATTGAGAGAGAGAGATACAGAATGACTGTATCAGGCACAACTGGGTAGATGATTATATAGGGAATGAGAAGAAACAGCATTAATTAGTGTCAGAGTACATACACTTTACTGAGTTTGAGATGTCTGTGAGATACAGAGACATGGATAGACACTTGTATATAAAGGCTTAGAACCCAGAGAAGAGGTCTGAAGTGGATAAAAGGAAATTGGAACTTGTTAACAGATGGTGTTAATACAATAGTAGTAGATAGAATTCCCTTAAAAAAGAAAATAAATCGGGCGCCTGGGTGGCTCAGTGGGTTAAAGCCTTTGCCTTTGGCTCAGGTCATGGTCTCAGGGTCCTGGGATTGAGCCCCGCATCGGGCTCTCTGCTCATTGGGGAGCCTGCTTCCTCCTCTCTCTCTTCCTGCCTCTCTGCCTACTCGTGATCTCTGTCAAATAAAAAAATAAATAAAATCTTAAAAACAAACAAACAAAAAACAAAAAGAAAATAAATCAAGTGCCAGTGTTTTGAACTGCGCTGCTGAGGGTGAAGTATATGTCCTCTGTGTAGTTGCCTGGATGCAGCCCACCACAGCCGTACCCTCCCTTGAGGAGCTGGACTCCTTTAAGTACAGCCACCTGCAGAACTTGGCCAAGAGTCTGGGTCTCTGGGCTAACCTGAAGGCGTTGGCAAAAGCCTTGAAAGCGCACCTTAAAGATGAAACAAAAAAAGAAAATGGGAGTCAGGATGGAAGTGAAACTTCTCCATCGTCTTTTGATGAGGCTGAGATGCAGATCAGCAGCCAGGACCAAGCTGAGAGGGAGCTGGTTGTCCATGTCACCAAAACAAGAAGGTGCAGGACACTCCACAGGAACCCTGACTTCCGGCAGGATCATTCAGATAAAAATAAGTGATCCCACTCAATTCAAGAATCAAGAGAAACAGGAAAACCAGGATCTTAACACATTTTTTTTTTTAAGATTTTATTTATTTATTTGACAGAGAGAGAGGGAGAGATCATAAGTAGGCAGAGAGTCAGGCAGAGAGAGATGGGGAAGCAGGCTCCCTGCCGAGCAGAGAGCCTGATGCGGGGCTCGATCCCAGGACCCTGAGATCATGACCTGAGCCGAAGGCAGAGGCTTAACCCACTGAGCCACCCAGGCGCCCCGGAAAACCAGGATCTTAGAACTGATGCAGAAATTCCTTCACCACCAGATGAGAGCCAAGGAGAGGAGAATGTGGTTTCCTCAGGAAAAAAGAATAAATGGTAATGAAGATTCATAGGTACCTTCAGAAAGAAAGAAGCCTCTCTACACAGTTGGGTTTTCTAAACCTGGAAGAAGTAAAAGAACTATAAGCACTACTCCAAACTTCAAGAAGCTTCATGAAGCTTGTTTTAAGAAGATGGAGTCTATTGATCAATATATTGAGAGAAAAAAGAAACATTTTGCAGAACACAATTCATTTAATGAACTGAAGAAGCAGCTGGTCACCAAGAGAGCAGTGGTACCTCCATTTCCTCTCTAGGGAAGGCTACCTGTGGCCTGTACTCCCACCAGTCAGTGCCGCTTGTACCATCATCAGCTCCTGGGTGCTGCAGGCCAGAGCACCTTGTGTGGGAAGGGGTCTGCCAAGCATTCCATTCTCTCAGCAAGGGTTGGGTTTTCAGCTGCTGCCAAAGATAATGAGCATAACCATTCACTGACCAAGACTCCAGCCAGAAAGTCTCCACATGTGACCATATCTGGGAGTACCCCAAAAGGCCAGGCTGCTTGGGACATACAAGTGAAAGACTGCAAATGGGAATTCTGCTTCTGTTGTTACCCCATTCAGATTGACAACTGAGACAGCACAGACTCCAGTCTCCAATAGGAAACCAGTGTTTGATCTCAGAGCAAGTCTGTCTGGTCCCCTCAACTATGAGCCACGCAAAGGGAGAAACAATGGAAGCAACATGAGCGAAAATGAAAGGAGAAGAAAGCAAAGGTTTTGGGAGCTCAAAGAGGCCTCGTGGCTGAAGATTGATTTTTTTTTTTAAGATTTTATTTATTCATTAGTTAGAGAGAGAGCGAGCACAGGCAGACAGAGAGGTAGGCAGAGGCAGAGGGAGAAGCAGGCTCCCTGCCGAGCAAGGAGCCTGATGTGGGACTCGATCCCAGGACGCTGGGATCATGACCTGAGCCGAAGGCAGCCGCTTAACCAACTGAGCCACCCAGGCGTCCCTGAAGATTGATTTTTTAACATCCTGTAAATATTACTTTATTCTGAACCCTTTCTTTAGTGTAAGTATTTTGATACCTGTCTTCCCCACTTCAGACAAGACTTTTTTCTGCTCTTTGTTCACTATGTAGTGTTCGTGGGTTCTTAACATGCTACATCTCTGAAAAGATGTTATTAACCTTAAAGCTCACAAATTCTTTGAAATCGTTTTTTACCTAAGTCTCTGTCCAGTTCAGTTTTCTAATGAGACTCATCCTATAACTCCTTATCCTAGATTTTTTTTTAAGTTTTATTTATTTATTTGATAGAGATCACACAAGTAGGCAGAGAGGCAGGCAGAGAGGGGTGGGGAGAAGCAGGCTCCCTGCCGAGCAGAGAGCCCGATGTGGGACTCGATCCCAGGACGCTGGGATCATGACCCGAGCCGAAGGCAGTGGCTTAACCCACTGAGCCACCCAGGCATCCCCTCCTTATCCTAGATTTTTAGTATCAATTTCCCTCTGCAGACAGAACTGGAATCCTCTTCTAGACGGAAACATTTACCTGATGGTAGGTAGTTCTACCACAAGCTTTAGTGGAACTTGGACCAATAAACAAGCTGAGACTTGGACTCACAAGCTGAGAAAGCCACCTCTTCCTCCTCTAGAAAATCGACTGGTTTTATGAAACGGAGCCATATGGGTTGGTAATGGCATAGATTTTCTATCTAAGTAAAGTGTTTTGTTACCTATGCACGTTTGTTCAGATCACTTGATGTATTTGCCATCTGTTACTCCATATATTCTTCAAAACTTGATAGCTCATTTTAGCCTTACTTATTTAAAAATATACAGGGCCATACTGAAATCTGAGGATCACTGCGTTAAGGATCAGTACCCTCTATCAGAATTACATCTTACTTTATGAAGAAGAATAGAATTGCTTAGCATCATAGCCATGTTTGTTGTACCTAAGTGGAGCTTCTGAGCTTTGTAGTGATTGAGGTTTTCCTAAATGTTTTCTCATGGTGGCAAAAAAATAAAAAGAGGACAAGAGGTGCTTGGGTGGCTCAGTCGTTACATCTGCCTTCTGCTCAGGTCATGATCTTGGGGTCCTGGGATTGAGCCCCGGATCAGGCTCCCTGCTCAGTGGGAAGGCTGCTTCTCCCTCTCCTACTCCCCTTGCTTGTGTTCCCTCTCTCGCAGTGTCTCTCTGTGTCAAATAAATAAAATCTAAAAAAAGAAAAAAAGGGCTGAGCGCAGAAATTTCAATATTTAAGATTGTGTAGGAGAGGAGTCAGGAAGGAAGGTGAAAGGAAGGAGTCAATGAAGTAGAAGAAAATCAGAATTTTTAGTGACAGGTAAGTCACGGAGGAAAATTTTTATATAGGATGAAAATGTGATTCACTGTAATTGAATGTTGCTAAGATGGGGAAAGAGCCATAAAAGAGTGGGGCGCATGAGTGGGAGGTGAAGAGGAGACAATGAGAGAACATTAACTCATTTGAGATTGCATTTCTTTTGAATGTGAAGGGTTCACTATTTGGAAGTTGAGGTATAGTGGAATATCCAGTGGAGAAGTATGGTATATCAGCTGAAGCTGTGGCTCTGGAATTTGAATGAGAGGTGAGGTTAGAGAAATCTGAGAGTCATTCATACGGAGCTGGTAGATGAAAACTTTTAGAAGAAAAGGGAACCAAAGATAGAACTGGGAGAGACCTACAGTTAGAAATTTTCTTTAGATTGTCATTAAATAATATCATGGTATTCATAATTTGCATAAATAATTTTAGCATGGACTTATTTCATCCAGCTTAGTTGTTCCAAGCTTTGGCTGAGACAGTTCAGGTTTTGCTCTTCTTAAATCTGACATTGTTGGGGCGCCTGGGTGGCTCAGTCGTTAAGTGTCTGCTTTCCACTCAGGTCATGATCCCAGAGTCCTGGGATCAGGCCCCGCATCGGGCTCCCTGCTCAGCGGGAGGCCTGCTTCTCCCTCTGCCTGCTGCTCCCCTACTTGTGCATGCACTTTCTCTATCAAACAAGTAAATAAAATCTTTAAAAAAAAGTATTGAATTACTAACCTGTTACATGTATGTATTGCTGTGTAATAAATTACACCAAAACATAGTGGTTTAAAACAAGTTAATTATTATCTCTTCTTTTTAGGGATTGGCTAGTCTCAACTAGGTGGTTCTCACTTAGGGTTTTCATGAAGTCAGAAGTGGCTGGGTCATGCTTGAGGCTTGCTCGTCTTGAGGCTTGCTCATTCAAATATGTAAAGGTTCATGGGCAAAATCACCTACATGTGGTCTTTCCATGTGGTTCCTCTAGCATGATAATTAGATTCCAAGCGTGAATATCCCAAAAGGACCAGGAAAAAACTGTTACCTTTCATGTCCTAGCTTTGAAAGTTATGTTGTATTCTTCCTGTTTTGCTCTATTTGTTGAGGTAGTCATGAAGTTCTGCCCATGTTTAAAAGAAGGGGACATAGATTTTACCACTCTTAGAAGATCATGTGGAATGGGAGATATTGTAGTAGGTGTCTTTGCAAATAAAATCTGCCACACCTAAATTGAGAGTCTTGTATAGACTAGGATAGGGAACAAAGGAAATGACTTTGGAATATTGAATGCAATTTTGTACATACTGAGTGTAACTCCCTGTCGTATTTACTGGTGAAAATGTTAAGAAGTTTGGTTACTAAGAAGATACTGACTTTGATCTATGGTAAATAGTATTAATCAGAGCCAAGATAGGAAACTGTATTTAACTGAGAATGTTTTCTAGTTTATCCTTCATATTTTCGAATTTTTAAAAAGATTTTATTTATTTATTTATTTGTCAGGCACGTGCGAGAGAGAGAGAGAGAGAGAGAGAGA
>ML100029.1:0-35555 GCA_003697995.1 Taxidea taxus jeffersonii
GCAGCCAGAATGGAATATGATTAGACCCATATGCTTTTGGAGTAAACGAAAAACAAAAGTTGAATTTCAGGTTTTCTTTTTGTGCAAGACGTGAATGGGGCATTGAGTTGTCTTATAATTCATGTGAATCTATCCCGTGGAGTAAAAAAAATGGATTCTTCTAAAAGCACTACCAGATTCCATTTAATTAAGATCATGTAATGTGCTTTTCCTTAACTTTCTGTGTGATTGCTGCTTTCAGGGGTTCGGCTTTTTTGGAGAGATGCTTTTGTGCCTGTGTGTGTGTGTGTGTGTGTGTGTGTGTGTGGCGGGGGGATTGGGAATTCTGTTGAAACCTAGTGTTTCTAGTGGTTACCTGATATCTTGTGCTATTGGGAGCAAATTCTCACTGCGCTGGGCCTGGGTGCTAGAAAGGAAATACTGCAGGCTTCCCAGTGATTTTAAGACTTGGAAAGGCTCAGTGTGATGACATTGCTCCTGCCTCCTCCTTACCTGCACAGGAAAGTGCTGCATGGCACTGGCATTTGAAAATAAACTTTGGAGGAGGGAAGCTGTTGAATTACTGTTTGAAAAAATCTCTCTGGGTTCAGATAGGGTAAAACAAAGCAAAGCAAAACGATCCTGTTTCCCCGACATTCTCCCTGAACACAGCTAACCTCTGGACTCAGAAACTTAGATAAATCCTAGCACAGTTTTATGGGTTAAAAAGATGCTTAGCTATTTTGAAAATCAGGTGAGATCATATAATAATTTTAACCAAAGGCTGGAGCCACAGCTGTCTGATCAAGCCTTGGATGGTTCTGGAATTGGTAGAACTGCTTGGAACGTAGCACCCTTTTAGGCTGTATGTCTGTTAAAAACCCAAACAACTGGAAAATGAACCAATTAAAAATCCTGTTTGGCTCAGAAAAGGCTAAGGCTCATTTTATGAGGGTAATATAAAACAGTTGTGGTTACCCTGGACTGGGGATTCAAGATGAAAAATAGAAATGTGCAACTTTCCGTTTTAATGGTAGGACCCAGAACATAGTTGAGCAGACCCTACAGGAGTCAGCTTGTAGAATCTTCCTTTCTGTGTGTTTCATACACATTTCCTATGTTCTTTTTCTCCCAGAAATCTGTTTGTGGTGCTGAATGACATTTTCACCCTTTTCAGACATCACTTACGTTATCGATTTGTTTTAAAGTCCCGTTTCTAATGCTAAAAGTGTCAATTGAGTGAACAAAAGTGCATATTTTACATTTTTTGCAAAGTAAAAACATGTGTATACTTTTATGAGACATTGTTTTTATAGTGAGCGAAAATTCAGCAGGGGACAGCTTGCACTTCAGCTCCCATAATACCTTGCCCGAAATATGTATGGAATGCTCAGCAAGCCGCAAACATTTAAGTGGGTTCTACCGAGGGGTGTAAATGGCGTCTGGTGTAATAGCCACTCTTCTTCCTCTTTCTAAACAGAACCCTGCCGATTTTTATGGGTGACTGATTATCCTTGAAAGTTGTAATTGATTTTTATTATATGGACAAACTGTTTCTCGGAGCACATTTTCTCCATGTGCGTCTGCCACTGAAAACCCTTTTGGAGTTGTGTCTGATTCACACAGCTGGAAGACGGCGTTCAAGGACTTTCTCCAAATAGCTTCCAAATAGAGAACCGACAGGAGAGTGGCAAATAAATAAATAGGTCTTTAAAGAAAATGAAGTTAGGAAGGAATAAATGAAGGTAGTAGGCGAGGCAAAAATTGTTGTTGACTCAGAACATTATTTCATATACCATTTAGTAAAAACTGTGTCGTGTAAGATATGTTCCTGTAAGCAAAGCAACTGAGAGCCAAGGGTTGTAAATGATGTCTTGGAGAGTTTTATAGTGATTCCGAAATTCAGTGTTGTGTTTAACGGCATTCTGTATCGGCAGCTCAGGATGTGTTGGTGAATTACTGGAGTTGTAATTTCTTCTTCTTTTTAGTTTTATTTATTTATTTGATAGAGAGACAGTGAGATGGAGAAGCAGGCTTCCCGCTGAGCAGGGAGCCCGATGCGGGACTCCATCCCAGGACCCTGGGATCATGACCTGAGCCAAAGGCAGACGCTTAAACAACTGAGCCATCCAGGCACCCCTGGAGCTGTAATTTCTTTCTCAGGTCACAACCAAAAAGTTGCAAGCCTAAGGAAATTATCTTTACAGATGTGGCATCAGATGTATAAAAAAAATTTTAGTAATTTTTTTGTCAAAGATCACAAGTAGGCAGAGAGGCAGGCAGAGAGAGGAAGGGAAGCAGGCTCTCTGCTCGGCAGGGATGCCGATGTGGGGCCGATGTGGGGCTTGATCCCAGGACCCTGGGATCATGACCCGAGCCGAAAGCAGTGGCTTTAACCCATTGAGCCACCCAGGCGCCCCAATCTCAGTATTTTTAAAACGGAGTTTTTTTAGTTTGATTTTCAACCCACCTTAGGCTTCAGTTCACTATCTCTGCAGATCAGTACTGTCTGTATAATTTTCATACTTTCCTGTGAATTGTACCTAAAGACCTTGTTAAAAAATATAGAGTTGATTGTTTCTGTGGCTGGTAGTTTCTGTGGGTCAGTCTTGCGTGGTTTCCATTAGTTACACGTATGTATTCTATGTATATTAACTCGGAGTTCAATGACCACTCTACACAAAGATATTTGCTATTTAGGCAGAAAACATGGGAAAAACATTTTAGTCTCCTTTGGAAAAATGTAGTGCCTTTGACAGTTGTGTATATGTGTGCTTCCTGCGTGATTGTGTTGATATTATCCTACAGGTGGACTGAGTGATTGAAACTTCATGTTCTGTTTCTTGGAGCTTAGTTGAGATTACAATACTGGAATGCCAACCTCGAGCAGTTTAGAGATGGTGGACCATATCCCATTTGAGATCAAAGCAGAATGTAAATAATCCTGACGATGGTAGAAGACCCAGATTATATCATGACATAAACTGTTAGGGACCCATTTGTTCTTTTTTTTTTTTTTTTAAGATTTTATTTATTTACTTGACAGAGATCACAAGTAGGCAGAGAAGCAGGCAGAGAGAGAGAGGAGGAAGCAGGCTCCCTGCTGAGCAGAGAGCCTGATGCGGGGCTCCATCCCAGGACCCTGGGATCATGACCAAGCTGAAGGCAGAGGCTTTAACCCACTGAGCCACCCAGGCACCCCAGGGACCCATTTGTTCTTGAGATGGGATTTCACCTGCTCCAATTGGAGAAATTCTGTGGTATATTAACATTCCTTTGAACAGGCCATTGTTTTATGGAGAAAACAATCCATGTTTTGGGAATTTGCCAGGCCAGAGCCCCATATAACAGAGCAGGATGACATCATTGCCACCTTCTTGCAACCTCTGTGTAGTATCAATTAATAGGAGGTTTACTGTATTTACTCCACAGAGTCTATTTCTGGATTATACAAACTTTCTGATAAACAATGATGTCTCTATTTTTCATATTTTAAGATTATTGGTACTGTCTGCATGAACATGGGGAGTGTCTTGCTTTTAAGGCCATAAGAGGTGGGCTCCTGGAAGAATCTTTGTCTGTTTAGATGATCAACAATCATTTCTTGGTCTATTCTTGGCCTAGTATCTTTCTTTTTCTTTCCTTCCTTCCTTCCTAATTTTTTTTTTAAAGTGAATAGAAAAGTCACTTCTGAAAATAGAGCCCAGATGTTTAGAAATCTCAAAGTTTCCTTTCCTCCCTTTTCACTACACTGATTTTGGAAGTGGAAATAACGTGTTCCACCTTCTCTGGTAGGTTCTGCTTCAGGAACCCACAGGTCAACCGTTAAATGTTAGAAGCCACCTGGCGACCCTGGTGAGCTTCTTCTAGCCCAGGTCTTTTTTTGCTAATGTTGGTTGCCTTTCCGATACATCCAATAAAATTACTCTGATGGAATAAAGCACCGTTGAATTCTCCTGAATTTAAATCTACTAAAATGAAGAAATATTTACAGAGATTCTTGACCTCCTGCGCTCTGGGAAGGTGGATGGAGACCCAGGTTTTCTGGGAGTTGGGAGACAGACGTATAAAATGAATGCAGTGGTCACAAGGTGGTCATGGCTTCTGAGAAAAGGAGGGAGGGATCATTTGAGCCTGGTGGTGGTGGGGTGTCTTTATTTTCTTCCATTGATTTCCTGCTTTGAGGTTTTTTCCTGGGCTTTCTGGGAGCTGGGGAGGAAAAGGAAGAAGGTGAAGAAAGTGCTGGAGGCCTGCGGGCTATTCGGAGTGGAAGAGGTCAATTTCACTGAGCCTGCGTCTTTTTTTTTTTTCTTTAAGCTTTTTTATTTAAACATATAATGTAACCCTACCACCCTCTCCCAACCCCTCTCCCCCCCCATCCCCCCTCAGTTTGTTTTATGACATTAAGAGTCTGCGTCTTTGTGTGAGGGAGGTGAGACTTGGGCAGGACCAGGAAGGGCTTGGAACCCTCAGCTTGGGAGTTGGAAGTACTTGGACTGTTTTGTGCAAGCTCCTCATTTCGCACTGCAGGCCACAGCTGTGGGGACGTCCTGCTGGCAGTTGGAAGGACAGGGACTCCAGCGGAGTCTTCTGGTGGGGAACCAGTGCTCCTGGTATGTCACTCAGCTGCCCCCAGTCCACCTGCTTTTAAGCGTCCTACCTCTGTGTGTTCGTTCGTTCGTTCATTCATTCCTTCCACAACTGTTTCACAGCCTCTCGGTCTAAGGTGCCCTTCAGGGTTAGGGACCCCAGCGGTGAGCACCAGGAGTCTAGTCCCTGCCCCATGGGGCTGACACATCCCACCATGGTGAGGGTATCTCAAAAGGGTGCCTGCAGAGCTGTGGAATCTCCAGTGTTTTCTAAATGGCGGGTCCTCTTTTTATTTCTTTAAAGTTCAAGGGGCTAAGGAAGTGAGAGGGAAGGAGAAAGGGAGCCGGTTGGGGCAGCCCCCAGACAGCAAGCTGGGCACTGGGGTGGGCGGCCGGCCATCCTCCAGGCTGGAGAGCCTCTGGGCGGCCGTCACGTGAGAGCCAGCACTGCCGAGGCGCGAGCAGCCTTTCCGGACCATGTGGAGCTTGCACCAGAGAGCCACCGTGCCCGGTGAACTGTCACTGCCGCTTGGAGCCCTGTCCCACGGGAAGGTGCCCGTCTCCACTATGCGGGGAGGACTTGGAGCGTAGGGATCAACTGGATTCGCCCTGAAAATTATCCTCACTTAAAAAAAAAAACAAATTTTCATAGGATTTCCATACCACAAGGTGTACCATTTGAAAGTGCACAGTGCAGTGGTGTTTAGTATATTCCTGGGGTTGTGCTGGCACCACCGCTAATTCCAGAACTTTCCTGTCACCCCAGAAAGAAACCTTAGAGCTGCTAGCAGTCATTCCCCACCTCCCTGAGGTCCTGGCCACCGCTCCTGTGCTTTCTGTCTCCGTAGATTCGCCTGTTCTGGCCATTTCCTCTCGGTGCAGTCGTACACTCTGTGGCCCCCGTGGCTGGCTTATCTCGCTCAGCACGAGCGCGCTGCCATTGGTCTGTGTCCCGTGTGGATCGGTGCTTCGGTGCTTCGTGCCTGTTCATTGCCAAGTGCGGCTTGGCCGTGTGGCTAGGGCGCGGTTTGGAAGCCGCCCCAAGGGCCCCCCTCATCCAGGTGTTCCCTGCGGAGCGGAGGAAGTAGGCGTGGCTCGAATTGCGCTGTGTCAACTCCAGCTGTTTCCCTCACACAGAAGTGGCCACTCCCGTGTTCACAGCGACAGAATGTAAATGCGACCTCGTGTCGGGCTCGGATCGGCTGTTGTCTGTTCCCATTGCTTTGCTGCTTGGTTTGGCTCCCCGATAGCTGGAGCCAGCCTCTCTGGGGTGCTGGGGGTCCCCCGGGTCCCGGGGGCCTTTGCACACGGTGCCCAGGGAGCCCCGTGTTTCAGGCTTCAGATTCCATTCCCTAGCACGAGCCTCGAGTAGATTCCCGTTTCTGAAGATGGTGTCACAGCTCGGTGCAGGTTTCGATGCTGACCCGAGGGGACGTTGGCGGTTCTGTCCCTGCGCTTGGCGGTTCAGAATTGTAACAGACAGCTCCTGGTTGCGGACTGGTTGGGAACTGCTCATCCCGGCTCGAGTGAGAATGTTTTCTTGCCTTTTTCCCCAGGTGCCCGTTCACGCGGGGCAGGGGCCGTTAGCCCGCGGATGGACGGGCCAGCTTAGGTGAACCCGTGAGGGCTTGGGATGGGAGAGTTTGGGGCTTCGTGGCCCGGGCCGGCTGGTGGACCTTGGCTAGCGGGCCGGGGCCGGGGCCGGGGCCCCCTGAAGTGCTGTGGTGGGGCCGGGCCCTTGGAGACCAGGGCGGAGCCGGTCTGGCTGCAGCTGCACGCGTTTGCTCCCTGCGTCTCTTCTCTCTCTCGGCCAGGCAGGCCCCTCACGCACGCTGGCCGGCTTCTCAGAGAAGACAGACGTTTTTAAGGCTGGGGTGATGCTGTCCTGACAGTAGGCCCTTCTGCAGCCCCTGGGACTTGTTGGTGAAGTGATGCCCCTCAGATGGCTGGTCCACTGATGGGTGCAGCCAAAGCAGCGGGAAACGCCGTGCAAATTCGTGGTTTGTCTTCATCGCAACTCTCAGTCCTCGCTTGGCGCTCTGTTCCCGTGCGCAGCTGCCCTTTGAAATGCTCAGGTCCGCGGGGACCTGGGTGTGTTTTCTATGACACGGGGAGTCCACCGAAACATTCTTGCCTTATAAGAATGACACGGTGCACACATATGCAGAACACATGGAAATCCCCATCTGCCTCTTCCCAGAAGGAACCTCCCGTAACAGCTTACTGTGAGTCCTTCTAGTCCCTTCTCTAAACCACCTAAATACATGTGCATAAAGCTGGACCTTTGGGGACGCCTGGGTGGCTCAGTTGGTTAAGCGGCTGCCTTCGGCTCAGGTCATGATCCCAGTGTCCTGGGATCGAGTCCCACATTGGGCTCCTTGCTCGGCAGGGAGCCTGCTTCTCCCTCTGCCTCTGCCTGCCTCTCTGTCTGCCTGTGCTCGCGCTCTCTCTCTCTCTAACAAATAAATAAATAAAATCTTTAAAAAAAAAAAAGGCTGGACCTTTGTCTTGGAGTGGAATCGTGCTATCAACTTTTTTCCCCCGTGACTTGACACTCTCACTTTATAGTATGTCTGGGTCCTCTTTCCACTATTGGAGTGAGTGTACAGATCTACCACCATTCTTTAAAAATTTTTTTTCCTGAGATAAATTTCACATAACAGAATTACTCATTTTAAAGTGAGCAGCCCCGTGCCACTTAGTGCAATCACAGCGACATGCACCTGCCCCCTCTGGCCAGTTCCAGAACATTTCCTTCACCCCAGAAGGCAACCCCGTCCCATGAAGCAGCCCCTCCCCGTCGCCCCCTCCCCACAGCCGCTGGCTGTTCTTGCTTCTCTGGCTCTGCCGGTTCTGGACATTCCGTCTGAATGGAATCGTGTGATATGTGGCCTTTTGTGTGGGTCTCCTTTCCTCTAGCCTGATGTTTTTGAGGTTCATTTTAGGGGTCTGGTTTTATGCTTCTGCTTTTACTTTAATACAGGGACGTGCCCTACCATGATCCTAACCGGGGCAGCTGGGCGAACTGAGCCCATGGGAGCAGCCAGCACGCTCTAAGAAAAGTCAGTTGACCATTAAAAATAAGAATTTAGCTTTTCGTTTGTTCCTTAACTTAGTCTTTCATTCGTTACTTTGAGAAAGAGAGAAGTACAAACTCGTCCCCATTTTTTTTTATCATTAGGGATGGGGAGCCAAAGCACTAATGTATGGTAAGACTTTTTAAATAGTCTAGATGCTACGTCTGTGCCGGGTGCCACGGAGAATAACAAATGAACATCACCAGCCCTTCTCAGGGAGCTAAAATGCTGCCGGGGAAGCAGAGGGAACATCTGCAGAGTAAGAAGCCAGTGCCTGGTGGTTATGGGTGTGCTGCGGTGGGTGAGGGGGGAGCCCTCAGGCCAGCGGCCAAGGCCCTGGCCCCAGCTTGGCTCCTGCCCGCTGCGCCACGCTGCCATACAAGGTGCGGGATGTCCCCGTGCCTAGATTATCTCACAGGGACGAAGAGGATGATGATACTTGTTAGTCGATGAACCAAGGTTTCAGTGTGAGTTGTTTCCCAAGCACCATGGCTGGCCCCAGGAGATCCTAGCCCTGGGGTTGGCCACCAGTAACCCACAGGCTGAATCCAGCCCACCTCGAGTCTTTATCCAGCCTGCAGGAGAAGAATGGGCTTTCCATTTTTAAGTGGTTGAAGAAGAATAAAAAGAAGCAAAGTGTTTTGTGAAATTTGTGGGAAATTGACATTTTGGTGTCCATGAATAAAGTTCTGTCTGAGCTTAGGTCCACATGCTGTGGCTGCTTTCGAGCTAGAACTGACTATTAGGACAGAGTGAGGTTGCTGGACAGAGATTAGATGGCCCACTAAGCCGAAAACATTACTGTCTGGCTCTTTACAAAAATGTTTGCTGACCTCAGATCTTAGAATACAGGATTCATTAAGGTAACCGTTGGTCAGTGGGCATGTAGGGGGGTAGGGCGCAGGATAAGACCTGAAGACCCCAGTGGAAAGTCTAACCAACCAGAGGAAAGGGGCTCAGAATCACAGAAGCCAGTGAGGATGTTTTAGTCAAGGAATCCTTCCATAGAAACTTCTTCAAAAATGGATGTTGTATCTGTCATAAGACAACCAGTGAAAGTTAGATTAGGTCATTTACATAATATGTAAATTAAGACTAAGAAGGCAAGAAAATAACCAAATTTAGAAAGATTTTCATTAGGGGCACCTGGGTGGCTCAGTTGGTTGAGCATCCGACTCTTCTTGTAGGCTCAGCTCATGATCTCAGGGCTATGAGATGGAGTCTGTGTCGGATGCCTGCTTAAGATTCTCTCTCCCTCTGGGGCACCTGGGTGGCTCAGTGGGTTAAAGCCTCTGCCTTCAGCTCAGGTCATGATCCCAGTGTCCTGGGATCGAGCCTTGCATCGGGCTCCTTGATCAGCGGGGATCCTGCTTCCCCCTCTCCCTCTGCCTGCCTCTCTGCCTACTTGTGATCTCTATCTCTCTTTCAAATAAATAAATAAAATGCGGGGCTCGATCTCAGGACCCTGAGACTTTCCTGCAGTGTCTCTGTGGAGACAGTGCTGTCATTCAGGTACGTGTGTAGAAATGTGGAAAGGTAGGGGTGCCTGGGTAGCTCAGTGAGTTAAAAAGCCTCTCCCTTCAGCTCAGGTTATGATCTCAGGGTCCTGAGATCGAGCCCCGCATCGGGCTCTCTGCTCGGCGGGGAGCCTGCTTCCCCCTCTCTCTCTGCCTGCCTTTCTGCCTACTTGTGATCTCTGTCAAATAAATAAATAAATAAATCTTAAAAAAAAAAGATTTAAAAAAAGATTCTCTCTCCCTCTGCCCCCACTCCCACGTGCGTGCGCTCTCTGTTTCTTCCTCTTAAAAAAAGATTTTCATTAAAAATATGCATTTAATTCTGAGTATCTACTATATAACATTGTGATTATAGTTAACTACTATATTGTATCCTCAAATTGCTAAGAGTAGATCTTAAATGTCAGCACAAAAGGAAGTGGTAATTATGTAATGTGATACTTGTTAGTGATGATCGAGTTGCAATATAAGTATCAAATCGTCATGTTGTACACCATAAACTTACACAGTGTTTTATGTCCAGTATATCTCAGTAAAGCTAGAAAGAACACACTGTTAAAAAGCTAAGGTTTAGGGGCACCTGGGTGGCTCAGTAGGTTAAGTGTCTGCCTTGGGCTCAAGTCATAATCCCAGGGTGCTGGGATCGAGTCCCACGTCGGGCTCCCTGCTCAGCCTAGAGTCCGCTTCTCCCTCCCCCTCTGCCACTCCCCCTGCAGGTGCTTTCTCTCTCTGTTAAATAAATAAATAAATAAAATCTTAAAAAAACAAAACAAAACCAGCGTTGGTGGTATAGTGGTGAGCGTAGCTGCCTTCCAAAACAAAACCCAAAAAACCTAAGGTTTAAAGGTACAAAAAGCTTTAGTTCCTAGGAGAATTTGAGTAAGGGACTCATTCTTTTGTGCTCTTGGGTAAATGGACCCCCCCAACCTGTACTTTATGAACTTCAGTGGGTTTTAAAGGCCCATTAAGGGAATTGTGTGTGTGTGCACATATGTGCCTGCTCAGAACATGCAGCTGGAAAGAAGAAATTCAGCTGTTCCCCACCCTTCTACAATCTCCAGACCTTGGAGGTGCAGAAAATACCCTTTGGGACCGGTGTTATAGGGAGAGCCCTTCATTAGCCTGTTCCTTGTCAGAGCAGACTGAGAGGCAGCACAACACACAGAAGGAAATTGGTATGATTCTGTTTATACAGCATTCTTATGGAGAACCGACTAGTCGTTGCCAAAGCTTAGGGATGGGAGGCAGGGGTAGATGTGGCTCTAAAAGTCGCTCAAGGGAGGCTTGTAGTGGTGGGATATTTCTAGATCTTGATCGCGGTGATGGAAGCTACACGTGATGAAATGGCATGGAACTAGTATGTAATGCGTACAGCCGCTCACACACACGGCGACGTACGCACACATGCAGACTCGGAGGGAGCTGTGCGGGGCGTACCAATGTCAGTTACCTGGTCGGGCTTTGTGCCCTAGATATGTAGGATGTGCCCCAGGGGGGAAACTGGGGGAGGGACATTCCCCATACATTTCTTGGCAACTTTCTGTGAATCTATGATTGCTTTAAAAAAGAGTTAAAAAAGAAAAAAAAAGGAAATCAGAGAAGTTTTTTTTAAAAATTTAAACCATCTCCTCTCCTTTAATTTATTTAGATTTTACTCTGCTTTTTCTACACAGTACCGAACACATTGTGGGTCCTCCGTAAATGTTGAATGCAATTATGCATGTAGAAACAGGTTTTACTTATTTGTGTATTTCTTTATTTCATTTAGTTTTTTCCCCTATATTCTAGAGTTCTCAAGAGCCGTCCCCTTTGTCAGCCGTTAGAGCCCCCATTTTGTTGGAGCGGCTACCCTTGTATTGACTTGGGATGTGACCCTCTCTGCAGCTCCTGGAGAAGTCCTGCTTGCTCAGAGCCGGTGGCTCTCAACTAGGAGTGATTTTGTGTCACTTCCCACCCCCCCTCCCGCCCAGGGGCCATTTGGCAACCTCCAGACACATTTTTGATTGTGGTACCTGGGGGCAGAGGTGGGGTGCTCCCGGCATTTAGAAGGTAGAGGCCAGGGATGCTGTGAAATGTCCTACAATGCATAGGACAGTCCCCACCACAACGGACAGTGATTTGGCCCCAGAGAGCAATAGTGTCTAAGGTTGCTCTGAGCTCGGCATAGGGCAGCTAGGCCTGCGGCGGGCTGGGGCAGGAGCACAGGGCCAGGAGCTGTGCTGCGAGCACGGGGTGAGGTGGGACCGAGGCAGCGGAGGACAAGCCCTCTGTTCCTGTAGACCTGCAGGGAGGTAACTCCGCCCGCTGCTGACTGTCCTGTCTCCGCCCAGACCCGGAGCCGGGCAGCTGGGTTTGCCGCGAAACCCAGGAGGGAGCTGGCTGAGAAGCCCAGGCTGGTGGAGGGGAGAGGCTGCAGCCTTGGTGAGGGGGTGGTGGCTGATTGAAGGTTCTAGAGCTACTTGCCTGCAGCCCCTTTTGTTACAGGAAATGTGAAATGACAGAATCTGCCCCTCCTTCCAAGCCGGCTGACCTGGGGTTTCTGTTATTTGCAAGCGGCGGAGGTGTCGTCGCGGAGCCGAGCCGAGCCGAGCCGCTGCTAGCTCTGGTGTCCGCAGCTCCCCACACTGACCTTGCTGGGGCTGCAGGCCGCCGCCCGGCAGCTGCGCCATCATTTATTGGATAGTCCTCTGTTTCTGGCCACTTAGATTGCCTCTGGATATTTATGACTATCCAAATACTGTCATTTTCGTGCCGCTTATGTGCAGTGGTTTTCTCTGTAGTGCTGTTGCCATGATCGTTACAGGCATGGGATGGACGCAAGCCAGTGGTTGGTTGGTTGGTTTTAATACACATGTATTTTGGAATGTAGAAGTACAGAAAAGTTGCAAAGATAAGACAGTTTCCCCCGTTGTTAACATCTTGATTCAGCCTAGTATCTTTGTCAACACAAGAAGCCGGTTTTATTCTCTTCCTAGAACTCCAGACATTATTGGATTTTACCAGTTTTTCCACTAATGTCTTTTTTCTGTCCCAGGAAGGTTTTTTAGAATCGTTGCGTTGTTGGTATTTGTAGAGCTCAAACCTAGTGTTTGCGGGTCTCTCCTGTAGCTCTCTTTTGTGGGCATCCCTTTACCTTTGGTGCACGTGACAGCCCTGTTAGAAGTGCTCCGAGGCTTCATTTCGTTTAGGGCAGTGACGTCCTTGGCCATTCGCTGAGCGGTGGTTTGTGGAGGGCCCTCCACACGGCTCCGGCGCTTCGCCAGCCTCACGCGCACCCAGCGCTCAGCCGTGGCGTGCAGTCACTGGACACAGGCCCCGGGTGCTGCTAGATTTCACACGGAAGGGGAAGGGACAGATGAACCTCAGAGGCTCAAAGACACGCAGAACAACATAATGTCCCCCCAAAGGCGAATCCATAGAGGGAGAAAGCGGACTAGTGGTTGCCTGGCGCCGGAGGAGGGAAAAGAGAGTGATGGCCAGTGGGCACTGGGGCTGTTACCGAGGTGGTGGGAATGTTCTAAAACTCGATTATGTCTCGTACAACTTGGTACGTTTACAAAAAATAATCGAATTTTACACATAAAAAGGGAGGATTTTATGGTACGCAGACTATACCTCAATAAAATTGTTTTATTTATTTACTTTAAAAGATTTATTCATTTATTTTAGAGAGAGTGCGTGCCTGAGCGGGATGGGGGGAGGGGGAGAGAATCCTCACGCCGACTCCTTGCTGAGTGTGGAGCCCGATGCAGGGCCGGATCCCAGGCCCTGAGATCATGACTTGAGCCGAAATCAAGTGTCGGATGCTCAACCAACTGAGCCACTGAGGGGTGGCCCCTCAGTAAAATTGTCTTTTAAAAATCTTTCAAAGTGAATCGTTTTTACATTCAGGTGGTTACCTTGCTTTGGTGGTGGGATAGACCAGGCTGTGCAGATTGGACCTGGTAGCCTCTGGCCGTGCAAGAGGCTTCTGGGCTTCTCTGAATGTCTATACGATATAATACTGTTTGTTAACTATACTTCCATTAAAAATAAAAAAAGTTTGGGGCGCCTGGGGGGCTCAGTGGGTTAGGTGTCTGCTTTCAGCTCAGGTCGTGATCTTAGGGTTCCGGGATCGAGTCCTTTGTTGAGCTCTCTGCTCAGTGGGGAGCCTGCTTTTCCCTCTGCCTGCTACTCCCCCAGCTTGTGCTTTCTCTCTGTCAGATAAATAAATAAAATCTTAAAAAGAATTAAATAAAAAAAAAAACTTGGGGCGCCTGGCTGGCTCAGTTGGTTAAGTGTCCAACTCTTGGTTTTGGCTTGGGTCCTGATCTCAGGGCCGTGAGATCGAGCCCCTCGTCAGGCTCTGTGCTGGGCATGGAGACTGCTTGGGATTCTCTCTTTCCCTCTGTCCCCTACTCTCTCTAAAAAAAATAAAATATCTGAAGTAAAAAAGGCTTTAAAATGTTTGGGCGGTCACCAGCTACACTTACCAGGAAGCTGTGTGTTAGCATTGTCCAGGAGTTTTGCCCACTGTGAGGGGAGAACGCGATCACGAACCACCTCGTGACCATTACTAGATCAGTGAGATTGGCGGTTCGGGAAGGCAGCTGCCTCTTTTCTTCAGAGGAGTTTATCTTCTGGGACGACTCACTGGCACTGTGGTTTGTTTTACAACAGTTGATGTGATGCCTGATGGTGTGGCGGTGTTTGGAGTGAAATGAAGTTTGTGGCTAAAGGGCCAATTGATACTTGGGCCTTTAAATATCAGCATCCTTACCTTTCACACATTTTTGGAAGAACCTCTTAAAATTGTAGGACATGCTTTTCGTTTCTTAGATATATTGAAATGTGCCATTTTCTTGATAGGGCTTGGATGGGTGAACAGGGGCATTGGTATGTCCTGGAGTGTACCGCCAACCCTAGGGACCGCCCAGGAGAGGTGAGCCCCCGCTTTAGTCATAGACAGTCTGGAGTCTGACTCCTGGCTCTGCCATTGGATGTGTGCCCTAACGCAGTATTTGGGCTCTCTGAGCCTCAGTTTCTTCTTCCATAAAATGGGGGCACTTAGACCAATGTCCAGTGCATAACAGACACATTTTAATTGTTTTTGTGATCATAGTAAATAGTCATTCCACGTTGTGAGTGTTCAGTGTCTGTTTTCTTTTGCCTATCAAACATTCTTCCCTCTGTCATATGACTTCTGCTTCCGAGTTGCTTCCTTATTTTCCTCGTAGCTCTGTGGCCCTGGAGGCCCACCAGTGTGAAGACAGGTGCTCAGATTTCATCATACGTGTTCTTCCTTTCTGCTTGAAGCTGTTCTTTGCATCCTCTTTGGTTTGGAGGCTGGGTAAGTGAAGTTGCTGGAAACGAAATGTTACTAAAGAGAACTAACAGATCGGAGCAGAGCCGCCGCACTCTTTTGGTAAAGGGCTAGAGAAAAAATAGCTTAGGGTTTACGGGCCACGGGGTCTCTGTCGCCACCACTCAGCTCTGCTGTTGTCTCCCCAAAGCAGCCAGAGACAATCTGGAAATGTGGATGGGCCAGGCTGTGCTTCAGTAAAGCTTTATTTATAAAGATAGGAAGCAGGCCGGATTTGGCCCACGGATTCTACATGCCAGTCCGAGAATGACGTCCTGCTCGTTTGTGTACCATGTTAACACCCCCAAAGCTTTCTCATGTTTAACTTTCGTTACTGTCATGCTAGCTTAAGATACAAATCTGAAAATACCCCAAATATGTACGGAATTATTCATTTCCAGGTTTGGTTTCGTCCGGTTCTGCAACTTGGTATTTGTAGCGCCCGGGGATGCTGGAGATCTCGAAGCATTCACATCATATGATTAGACCTCATTCTGTAGTTCATGTTGGATACTTAATATTGGACAGGCATCAAGAATAGGAGAAGTTGATCGAAGGCCGAGATGTTCAGCTGCATCTTCTCAGCAACCTTGTGCAGTATCTGCGAGACAGTGTCTGTGTGCGTATTAATAGCTTTTGGCCGTATGTTGAATGGGGGAACTTACTTTTGCGATGAAATTAAGTTTACACAAGTCACCGTGCTGTTTGGGCCTTGGAAGGGCTTCTCAGAGCACGGGTCCACATCCGTCCTGGCACCTCAGCAAAGTTCTCCCTCTTGCGGGGCTCACATGCCGGTGGGAGACGGGACGGGGGGTGAAACGGAGTTAGGGGGAGGCAGTGAGAAACAGCAGTCACTTCAACAGTTAAGGTCGATATTGTCCTAGCAGCACGTGGCCAGAGCTGTAAAAGCTATTTCTACCCGTAGATTCACCAAGTCCACTAAAAGAAGCGTTGTCAGCTAGGGGCGGCTTTGCCCTCCGGGGGACATGGGGCGATGTCCGGGGCAGGTGCGGTGGCGCCCGCGCGTAGCAGGTGGAGGCCCGGCCGCGACTCAGCAGGGCGGCTGCGGCTCGGAGAATGATCCGGCCCGTGTGTCAGCCGCGCTGGGGCTGGGAACTTGCCCCGGGGTGGGGGCCCGGATAAACCATCCCAGGACAGTCCTGGCCCCTGTGGGGACCACAGTGTGGTGGGGGCAAGTGACAGCCACCGACCCCATCAGTGCCCACTCTGGGTGAGGCGGCCGGACCGGGTGGTGGTCGGGGTGCCCTCGCTGTTAAGGTGCCTTGGGGTGATGCTTGCCAGAGGTGGGGGGAGCCCTAGCTGTCTGGGGGCTGAGGCTTTCGGGGAGAAGGAAGCGCAGGTGCTGAGGCGCCGAGGGTGGGGGAGAGCGGTCGGGGCGCGGTGGCTCCCGAGGGGTTTCCGGCACACGGAGGTGTGCCATGGCGGGGACTCTGGCTGGGCCTCTGAGCGGGTCAGGGAGCCTTCTGTGGGGGAGATGTACCACTTTATTGGGGTCCCTCTGACTTCTGTGGGGGGACTGAGAAGGGGGGAGCTGAAGCAAGAAGACTGGGTGGGAGATGGGGGCTGTGACCGGGAGGTCGCAGTAGGGGTGCTCCCAGACCTAGGCGTGGTTTCTTTTTATTTTTTTTTTTAAGATTTTATTTATTTATATGACAGATAGAGATCACAAGTAGACAGAGGCAAGCGGGGGGCCGGGGGGAAGCAGGCTCCCCGACGAGCAGGGAGCCTGATGCGGGGCTCGATCCCAGGACCCTGAGACCATGACCTGAGCCGAAGGCAGACGCTTAACCCAGTGAGCCACCCAGGCGCCGTGGGCCGGCTGATTCAGCCCTGCCCTTGGGGCCCTTCCTCAGAGCCCCTGGTGGGCTTGGAGAAGCAGGGGTCGGCCGGGATGGAGAGTGTGGCTGTCACCTTTGGATCAGCACAAAGGAGCTGGGCCTCTTGCCTGTGCTGGTCCTCGGCTTTGCTTCTGGGGGTATGAGGAATTCTGTGGAAAAGGGAATGTTGGGCAGCAGATGCGTTTTGTTGTTATTTTAGCAGTTGAGCTGTGTGTGGACTTAAAGAGTATGTCTTTGGAGAAGATTCCTCTGTGCTTTGGAAATGCCTATATCATGTTACAGATTCTTGTGTTTAGAACCTGATATTTTATTATGACTTAAAAAAAGAGTGGTGGGTAGTTGCTTGCTAACGGTTGGATGGTTTGGGATCTATAATAAGGCACGAGCCCACGGTGGCCAACTCCGAGAGTTTTCCCTGTCAGGACTTCTCTTTAGAAACAGTGTGGTGCCATTTAGTTTGCCGGACGTAGGCTCCTTCAGGAGGCATCGCATGTAGATCGTTCTGTGATTGATCTGGCCCAGGTTAGCCCAAGATCGTCATCTCCTTCATCGCGGTATTAAAAGCCGAGATATCAGAAACCAAGCCCTCCCTCCTCCAGTGTTATAAACCTCCCAAATGTCACCATGCAGATGGCATATTGACAAAAATGTCGAGGATTACCAAGAATAGCTTCTTGCATTCACATGTGTATCTAGGGGAGAAGGACAGAGCAGCATTTCCATTTTAAGTGCCGCTGCTGTGGCCAGAACCAATAATTCCTCTCTGAGCCACTCTCAACACTCAGCTCTATCATGGAGCTTTTGACATAAGCTTTCACCTTTGAAATACAAACTTGTGTACCTACTATGCCTTTAAAATTATGAATATTTTCCTTATGCCATATATCACCGAGCTCCTTTAAAAATATAAATCACTCTAAAGTTTGATATAAACACATAACAGATAAAACACACGTTTTCCCTGAGTCATTGTCAGCATCTCAGTCTGAAATCCTGTGCCAGCTCAATAAATATCTGGGATCCACAGTCTGTGTTTCCTTCAGATGGGCTGAATTTTATCTTGTGTCAAGTGGAGAAACCGGTCACTTTCTTGCCGTCTGTTTCGGGGTGATTGGTAGCCACTTTTTCATTAGTTGGAGTGGCTGTCATCCCTTTTTTACGCCAGTGAAAATAACAATCTGGCATGCCACTTTGGGGACAAAGGCTGTTTTTGTCATTTTCAGGGTTATAAAACCGTGTGGATTAATCCCAGCCAGGTGGTGGGGAAAGGAGCAAGAGCTAAACTGGTTCTTCTCCCTCCCTGAGCTTCGAGATCAGTTCCTGGAACACTGTCCAAACTCAGGGTAGTTCAGAGATGACTTGGATCGCCCAGTAGCTAGTCAGTGTTGCTGGTGAGCTCTTCATTGGTCATGCTTCTGAGTCTTGCCTCTTTTTCCCGTGGTCTTTTTTTTTTTTAAGGTTTTATTTATGTATTTATTTATTTGAGAGAGAGAGAATGAGTGAGTAGGGGGAGGAGCAGAGAGAGAGGAACAAGCAGACTCTGCACTGAGCTCCGAGCCTGATGTGGGGCTTGATCCCATGACCCTGAGATCATGACTTGAGCCGAAATCCAGCCAGATGCTTAACTGGCTGAGCCACCCAGGCGGCCCCTCCTGTGGTCTTTTTTATGTTTCACTGGGGTTTGGCTCCATTACCTCTCCACCTAGAGTTAAAGGAGGTGCTTTGGCATAACTCAAACTACGAAAACAAACGAAAATCGAAAATTTTCCATGAAGCCAATGACATCATGGTACCACAGGCGTACGAGTTACTGGAATTGGTTTTGTGGAGCAGTTGGCCGGTCATGTTTTCATGTTTGCAAAGCTGGGAGGTGTAGGAAGTGGTTGGGTTTTTTTTTTTTTTTTTTCTCACCAAACAGGTAGCCCTACAGTAAAGTTGATACATTCTTATACTAATTAATGGGTTTCAAAGAAACTGAAGTTCTTTTTTCCTCCTGTGCAGGTAAAGGTGAGACAGAAGTGTGACCTTCAGGCCTTCGCTCTTTTGATAATTAGGTCTTATACTTGCTAGAAAGATAGGATCAAAGTTAGAAGTCTCCAGAAGCAAGGAAAAGAAAGTGCTGGAGAAAAAGTGTCCATCGCAGTGCAGTTTGTTTATAAAGGAACAAAGGAATACTTGGTGCAGTGGTCCCTCAGGGTAGCTGCCTCCCGGCTAGGGGAGCTCTATAATGCAGCAGTGTCTCACCCTCTCCGATCAGCATTCGGAAAACGAGATTTTGGAGCTACTAACAGCGCTGGATTGGAGCAGCCTAGGCTTGAAGCCATGGGCATATTTCTGTTTCGAGGTGGCTCCTCAGCTTCCCTGCGGAGTCTCAGCCTGCGTGTGGCCACCGACAGTCAAGGGGGCCCCTCCCTTTCTGCCCGGCGCCCTCTCCAGCCACGGATGGTTAGCCGGCTCCGGGTGAGAGGGGTCTGTCTTTCGTGGGGCCGGCCCGGGCCGCAGCTTCCGTCTCACCTATCCTCTCGGGTCCTGGTTGCTTCCCAGGAGAGCCACTAACACTTGCCCTTGTTCCGTGTAATGAGCACACCACACTCAGTGTTTATTGAGGACGCCCCCCAGCCCCCCTCCCCCCAGTTTGCGTTCGTCTACGCAGTCTAACCTCTGGACCCCTCCCATTGTTCTGGGGGCATGATTTTCCGTCTACACACGGCCCTGGTTATGTGGCTCTCGAGGGCTTCATAGCTGTGATTTTGGGGCCACTTTGTATTTCTGAGTGTTACATACCTGTTTGTATTTTTAAAAACACATTGATTTTTCCCCCCAGCGGGAGGGAGGACAGCATGTCATACTCTACCGGTGGTGAGTGTAGCATCAGCTGAAAGGCTGCGCTCTCAGCCGCAGGGGCGCGCTCATTTCTGCGCGAGTGTAGAGTTGTCCGTATCTATATCCAGTACCCTAACCCGCGGCTGCTCAGTCCCAGATGCCAGATTAGCCTGGGGAGCTGTATATGGGTGTGTACTTGCATTTACACACGCACACGCACACGCACACACACACTCACACACACCGCCCCCCCTTAGGAGACTCTGACCAGCAGGGCCCAGGAAGCCCCATTACCCATTTTTCTCCCATTTTGAAAGACCGAGGTAAAATTGACATAACACGAAATTAACCGCGAACCATTTTAAATGGTTTAAGTCTGTGGCATTTAGTGCATTCACAGTGTTGTGCAACCCCTGTCTCTGGTTCCAGGATGTTTCCACCACCAGAAAGAAAACCTTGTACCCATTAAGCAGTCGCTCCCCATTCCTCCCTCCTTTCAGCCCCAGGCTGCTTCCTGTCTCTCTCGTTTGCCAGTTCTGGCCACTTCATAGAAATGGGATCACAGAATGTATGGTCTTTTGGGTCTGGCGTGAGGTTTGCAAGGTTCATGCGTGCGGCAGCCCGTGGGGGGCTTGGTTCTTTGCATGGCCGCTGCGCACCAGGCCGCCGTGTGGAAGGCACAGGGCCCCTTCATTCGGTGATGGGCATCTGGCGGTCCCACGTTTTGGCTGCTGTGAACACACGCTGTAGGTGTTGGCCGAAGCCTGCTTTCGGTATCGCTGCTCACGCACCCGCGGTGGGATTCGCTGCGTTGCGTCATAATTCCCTGTTTAACCTTTTCAGGAGCCGCAGAACCATTTTCCATCCCTCCCAGCCGTGTAGGAGGCTCCGCTTTCTCCACATCCGCTTCAGTTCTGGTCTCTTTCTGTTTTTTGTTTGCTTTTAAAAATGGCCATCCTAGTGGGGGTGCAGTGGTGTCTATTGCGGGTTTGTTTTTGTTTGTTTAATATTTTATTTACTTATTTGACAGAGAGACAACATAAGCAGGGGGAGCGGCAGGCAGAGGGATGAGGGGAAGCAGACTCCTCTCGCTGAGCAGGGAGCCCGACGTGGGGCTCCATCTCAGGACCTGGGGATCATGACCGGAGCCAGAGGCAGACCCATCACCCACGGAGCCACCCAGGCGCCCCCTAGTGTGGTTGTGATGTGCGTTTACCTGATAATTAATGACTGAGCATCTTTTCACGTGCTTGTTGGACATTTGTATACCTTGGAGAACTATCTGTTCCAGCCTCTTGCCTGTTTTTACGTCGGGTTGTTGGCCTCTTTGTTGTTAAATTGGACAGTTTGCTTCCACATTCTGGATACTGGACCCTCCTCAGATGTGATGATTTGCACCTGGTGTCCGGTTTTGAGGAGTTCCAGTGGCTGTGAGTGGTGAGTAGCAGCCGGGCCCAGGAGCCACAGATCTGGACCAGTGGTTCTTTTTGTCTTTTGTTTTTGTGTTTTTTTTAAGATTTTATTTTATTTATTTGACAGAGGGAGACACAGAGAGAGGGAACACAGGTGGAGTGGGAGAGGGAGAAGCAGGCTCTCTGCTGAGCAAGGAGCCTGATGAGGGGCTTGACCCCAGGACCCTGGGATCATGATCTGAGCCAAAGGCAGACGCTTAACCGACTGAGCCCCCCAGGCACTCCTGGAGCAGTGATTCATGAGGCATCCCACAAGGTACCTAGAAAGCTTTCTAAAACCAAACAAAACCCCTCCAAAACGCAGCCCTCTGCCCTCAAGCTACTCAGGGGTTCCGATAAGCTCCCTCCTCCCCAAAAACCAAATAACTATGTGACAAAGCGGTCGTTAGAGGTGACTGATGCCCTAACTGAATGGATAGGTGTTGTTAAAACAGAGAATCCAGCAGTCCTGTAGAGAATCAGCCAACTCAGCTCCCTGCTTCCCCTTCTCCAGAATGTTCTATGTAGAGCATTTGTTCAGTGTGCAGTAGGCCGCCCTTCATCATGCTCACGCGTGTCCCAGGATAGCCTGGGCTTCCTGAAGTGCCAGCACCGAGATTTGCCATGTTGTTTGGCCTCTCAGGGGGTAATGCTCATCTGCACGTTTCTTCTGTGCCCGGGGGCAGGCTACCTCAGCATTTGCCTGTAGGCCGTGGAGCTGGGCACTTAGTATTTCTTTTTAAGTTTCATCTGATGGAGAGAGCCCCATTGGTGCTTGGTTGAAACATCATTTTATTTTAAATTAATTGATTTCTTTGTCAGAAACAGAGAGAGAGAGCACAAGCAGGGGGAGTGGCAGACAGCGAGAAGCAGGCTCCCTGGCAGACAGCGAGAAGCAGGCTCCCCCGCTGAGCAGGAGCCCGATGCGGGGCTCCATCCCAGGACCCTGGGATCATGACCTGAGCCAAAGGCAGACGCTTAACCCACTGAGCCATCCGGGCATCCTGGAAACATCATGTTAATCATGTTAATGTGGAACGTTGTTTTCCACTCTAAAATATATCATCAGCCTGTTTCCCCCCTACCTTGTATACCCTTAATTTCAAAGGATGGCTGGAGACTTGGCTTTTGATTCTGGGCCAGTTGGTGAAACTTTTTTATCGAAAGAAGTTCTCATCTGATAGATCTGATAGGAAGCTGGGTGTGGGTAGAGAGGGCGGGATCCCCAGGGCTCTGCTTCATAGGAATCTCTTAAGAGAAGATACCTCCCGCTGATCTGGCCCTATGTCCCGAGGCACCCTTTATCACCCCGGGGGGCCCCTTCTGCTCCTCGGTTCATAGGAGACAAGAGCACACCATGTTCTGTGGGCTTGGTTCTCCCTCCCGGTACCTTCTGCCCCAGACCGCCATCTGCCCTCTTCCTCCCATGTCTCCAGCTGGTCTGAAATGACTAACTTCCGCGCAGACTTTGGGAACCACATAGGTACTCCCAAGGATATGATTTTGATGAGTGGGAAAGGAAAAGAGAAAGATCGCCTCAAAGGGCTTCCGTGCCATAGAACTGCCCGTGTTTTATGAAATTCCAAGTTCGGGCACAAGCTGGTTTTACTGGGCAGTTTTTGTAGGGCCCGCACGTGCTGCGTCAGGCTCGGCCCTGGAGGCCGCTGGCCGCGCGTCTGTTTGCATAACCGCCGGCCGGCCCTGTCGCCTGCCCCTCCGCACGTGCTCTCCGCGCCGTGTCCGGCCCTCGGGACTGTGTCAGAGCTGCCGTCTCCCTGCGAGAAAAGGAGAAGCCGGCGCCGCGGTGAGCGCTGCACGTTCCTGCCGAGCCCGCGCGGAAGCCCGTCCTCCTGATCGCGGCGCTTCCGGGTCTTTCCTTTTTGCCAGCCCGCCTGCCGCCTGGGGCTAGCCCTCGTGCTTCCTCGAGCTTTTCCTGCACCCGGCAGGTGTGGCAATGCCATCCTCCGGGTGGTTGAAGACATAATTCTTTGATGACTGTTGGAAAGATATTTTAAGTAGTCCAGGTGGAATTCCCGTGAAAATCACTGATCACCCGCTCCCCGGAGACGCTTCCTGGCCCTGCCCGCTTCCCGTCCTCCCTCCGCGTGGACACGCCACACACGCGGAGGCAGAGGGGCTTGCCGGCCTTTGAGCATCACTTCCACGAAGGGCTCAACCCACACTTGCCGTCCCGGTGGGCCAAAGAGCATTTAAAGGCTGTTGTTCCTCGTGCTCTACCGCAAGTCGGTGAAGTCCTCGGCGGTTCGGGCGGCAGCCAGGGTGCAGATCCACTGTCTCGCGGGCCCCCCTCGTTCACGGTTACGGAGGAGCATTTGATGATTTCAACCCCTCTGTGAGGCTTGGGCGGATAAGTCTCGATCCTCGAAACCAGAAGCACTGCGATCTGTAAAAGGGAAGGAAATGCCTAACAGCTGCCGATGCTCTCGTGTTATTGCTTTGGAGCCGTGAGAGGGGGACAAGGATTTGGTGTTCTGCTGACCATCAAAGTTATTGGTGTTCATGTTGAATCGCCTCCTCCTCGAAGTTTCCGGAGCACTCTGTGCCCCCGGCGTCAAGGGCATTTGTTGGGTTGTGGCTATTTGTTATTTATTTGCTCCCGGCTGAGGTGAAGTCCTTGAGGAAACTCCTGGCATCTAGCATCTCAAATAGCTTTCATGCAGTGTTTAGACAAACGAATAGCCCTTTATGGTGTCCTAGGCTCTGGGGTCCCCGCGCTCTCCTGCTTAGCTGAGGTTACGTGTTTGAGCCGCGAGCATCACTTATGGCAAGCCTTGTGCCGGCCTCCTGAGAGCTTGGGAGGCCCGCCGCTCCTCGGGCACGCCCTGTTTGCCCGACTCTTCTCCGGGAGGATTTGCCCTCCTTTGCGCCTCACCTCGGCGCAGTGAGTACAGGTGCGGACCCCCACCAGGGCTGGGATCCCGGCCTGATGGCCAGGTGTCACAGGTAACAGCAAGTGGCGGGGACTGTGGCACGCCAGCGAGTGGTCCCTCCCAACGGGGATGGCCCTCATCGGCTTTAGTCGTCATTTGTCTCTGGGGACTGTGATCCCCCCGTGCCAGTTCTCCCATGTTCAAGAGTGTTAGAAATTCAGGCGTATGAAAGGAGATCTTCTGAGTTTAAACGCTGGCAGCTCGAGGGGGCTTTGGTACAACGCTCCGCGGGCCAGCACTGCAAACCACACAACCACGTCTGCAGGCCCAGTTGGCCCCTGGCAGGGAGTCGCGCGCTTCTAGCTCTCACTCCCTGGCTTGCCCTTGTCCCAGGCAGAGGCAGGAACCCGAGAGGAGTGCGGTGGTGGCCACGCTTGCCTGGAGGGATCATGGGAAGAGGAGGGGAGACCGGGCTATGTGGGATTCTGGGCGAACTCTCCCTTTAAAAAATGATCTATTTGTATAAACGCACCACAATTCAGCCCAGCCCCCTCTCTACAAATGCTGCTGCGCTCACTTGTCTTCTCTAGCATTTTTGCTTTTTGTAAACAAAGGAACCAAAATGTGATCATATATCCACTGATTTTATAGGCGCTCTTTCTTCCTCACCAACAGTCAAAGCGCTTGCGAGTCACTACAGTGTGTTGGTGTTTTAAAGATTTATTAGATTTCAAAGACTTACTTTAGAGGGCGGCTGCACGTGCTCATGCGCGCTGGGAGAGGGGCAGAGGGAGAGGGAAAGAGGGACTCTTCAAGCTGACTCCCCTGCTCAGCGTGGAGCCCGGTGTGGGGCTCCATCCCAGGACCCCGAGACCACAGTCTGAGCCGAAGTCAGGGTTGACACTGAACCGACTGAGCCACTCAGGCGCCCCTGGTATAATGTTTTTACATATTAAACGTACTTTAAAATGATCCCAGGTAAGCCTCACAAGGGCAGGAGTTCCGTTTTAGTGTTTGCTGCCTCCGTCCGGAGCGCCTGAGCCAAGTCTGGCACGAAGCAGGTCCTCCGTGAACAGCTCTTGAATGATTGTTACTGGGTCCTGTCCTGCTTGTTGACCCTTTGGCTTGCTTCTTCTTTCCCTGTTACTGTGCACAGCACCGCGATGCGCCTTTTTATACATGAAGCTCTTCACATATTTCAGGTGATCTTCGTAGGCGGTACTGTTGACATGACGGGCTTTGGGCTGGGGCCGTCCCGTACACTGGAGGACGTTTCGCGGCGCCCCTGGCCTCTGCCCAGCCCCTGCCAGGAGTCCCTGGGAGGCAGAATGACTCCCGGTCGAGAGCCACTGGGCTAGTGGGATCAGCAAACCAAAGAGCGTCAACGGATTTTAAAATATTGAACCTTAAAATACATGCTGCTTGGAATAAACACTTCAGCAGACTGTTATTTGCTGCCGTTCTCCCCTCCCGTGTCACGCAGTCTCCTTCCCCGAGAGAGCAGTGTCTCCCCGCTGCCCTTTGACCCGCGCGGCGCCTCTGCGGAGCGACCGTGTGACCGAAGCGGCGGCGCCCGCCCCGCCCCCGCCCTGCCCGGGATGGCGGCCACTCGCCACGTGTGCTCCCGGGGTGCGTGAGGAGAGGCTCGCGCAACTGAAGGATGGGGTTTTCGTTTACTGAGTGTTCATTAATTTAATGCGAAGTAGCCACGTGCCGCTGGTGGCTGCCGCTGTGGGCGGTGCGGGCAAGGCTGGGTCTGGCACCCCCAGATCACCCGCCCTTCGCACAGGGGTCTGGCTGGAAATCAAATCAGTAACAAGTTGTGAGGCGACCTCTCTGTGGTCGGTGTGTGGTCACCATTGAGTTCGGCTCCTTTCCTATGTTCCAGCCTCCCGGGTAGGAAAGCAGTCTGAAGAAATAAAGCCTGATTGAGATACGAAGGAGCTGGGCTGCCCTCTGGCCTCCTAAGCCTGCCTGGAATGTGTTTGCCTGGAAGTCCTGATGCACCTGGTTTGGGAAGTCTGGCTTACAGTTCCCCTTAACTCATACCGTTCCCTTCCTCCTTCCGAGATCTCTCCTCCCCACTGGTCTGTGTAGGTGGCTTCTTCGTCTGTGCAGCCCTCCCTTTCTTCCTCCGTGCGTCCTTCCGTCCACTCATTCGGCCCTCCAGCCCCCTCCATTCTCTCTTGCCCCGCTGGCAAGGCCAAGGGATGATTCCGCAGGCTTCCGGGTGGTGGCTTTAGAGCTGGAGGAAGCCTCAGAGAGGGCCCGGAGTGTGTCCTCCGAGGGAACTAACCCCAATCCAGCGCGCCCAGCTGGAGGGGCTCGCCCGGGGCTCCCTGGGCCGGCCCGCGTGTCCCCGCGCTCATGCTTGTGGACATGAAGGCTCTTCCGGAGGCGCTAGGGTGCGGCGGTTTCGGCCAGGGTGGCAGGGGCCGCGAGGAAGAGGCACTGGAGCTGGCGGGCTTGGGTGATGCGCCCTGGCTCGGGTCCAAGTGGCGTCGCATTTCAAGTAGTTGTCACAACACGACGTATTTACTGTGCGTGTCCAGGTGGGAGACTTGAGCTTTGTTCCGCGCTGATGGAGAATTTGAGGCTCACTGTGAAACCACTTCATGGTTGCTCGCAGTCCTGCCCTGAGCACTTTTTATTTTTTACTTTTTTTTTTTTTACAATTCTTGCAACTGAGCAAAATGACAGATTGCCGACTGCAGTGCCTGCTGTTTTGGGGGTAGCTTCTTATGGTGCAGGGGCACAGGCCGTCCTGACCCCAGCTCAGGTCACTCACTCAGTCACGGGGTCGCCGGCCCGTGTCCCGGGTCCCGGCTCGGGATGCTGTGCTCTCAGGGTTGTGGCGACTTGTTCCCGCCTCTTTGGAGAGTAGCAGGAGGGCCCCGGCCTTGTGGAAAGCTTCCCACTATGGAATGAACCCTTGGATGGGGGAGTGCCGAAGACCTCAAACGTAGCACCTTCCCGATGTGACTTCCCAGGGAGCCCTGCAGGGTCACAGGAGCGAAGGGAAGAAGGGAAGTCGAAGGGAAGCCGTAGCCAGGTAGGCGGAGTTACTCGCCCTGTAGCACATGGCCTCCAGGGGCATGCCCACCTCCCCACCCCCAAGGTCCTGGCCTTGGCACTGCCGCCCCTTTCCCCCGCTCCTCCGCTTCTGTGTTTTCTGGTTTTCTGCCTGCCCCTCCAGTCCCTCCACCTGCGGTCCACTTTCTCTGCAGCCCCGGGGATCTTTCCAGACAGTTGATCTGATGGTGGCCTCTATGCCCCGCCTCCACTCCTCCTGACTTCCCACGGCCTAGAGACTGCACCCCTGCTTTGTCAGGCCGGCCCCCGCCTCCTGGGGAGGCTTTCTCTTGCCACATCCGCCCTCGCCACATCTGCTGGGGGCCAGGGCAGGGCCCTGGTTCATCTGGCCCTGGCCTGTGTGGCTCTGGCAGCCTCCTGTGCCCTCCCGGGCTAGGTCAGAAGCAGCCTTGGGTGCTCCAGTCTTGGGCTTTGAACCTCCCGCTGGCTGGTGAATCTGTCCCTTCCCCCAGGAACTGCACTCTCTACTTGCTACCTCTTCCCCTGGCTGGGGAGCCTTGGGAACAGGGATCCTGAAACTGGACGGCCCGGACTGGCAACATTTTGCATACATCTGAGGGCAGTGTTCTGGGTGTATGTGTAGGCACATTTTTCTAGGGAGGAGATCGGTGGCTTATCTCTGATTCCCAGGGAGCTCCAAGACCAGAAAGACCCGCCTTCCTGGGAACTTAACTATTCCCCATATCCTCTCCTGGCCTGTGTTTCTTCATAGGAGCGTGATGAATGGCTGAATGTCTTAGATGTTCCGGCATTTCCCCCTTTGCTTCTGTTCGTGGATTCAGTTGGTGATACATGCAAAGATGTGTTTAGAAAAGGAATGAAATTCTCATGCCAAAAAGAAAACAGATTGCAGAAAAGTTGGCTGTTTTGGTGGGGGGAGAGGTGATTAGTGCAAGAAAGAATGCACGATAAAATCCTTTTATTCTTAAAAGCCTGGCGCAGGACCTTTGCAACTGGGAACCACCCAAAGGGGTGAGCTTGATCTGGGCGCTGTTTGCAAAGTTGAGATTGAGAACACGGAGCCCAGAGGACTGTGACGTCACCACTGCGTGCTGCTTGTCTGAACCGATGGCCAGGACCCTCCCTGGTCGCCTCCCCCTGTGATGCCATTTCCAAAGAATGTTATTGTTGGGCCTCCTGGCTCTCCTCGGCCTATGAGGTTTTCCTCTCCCATTTCAGTTGAATTTACTTCTTCCGTTAATTGTTACTATTTCTTTCCTTTTTTCTCCCAAATCCTTCCTTAAAACCTCCCCTTTTGATTTTTAAATATCCCTTCCTGTCAGTCGTATTTGGCAGTGAGTCAAGAATCAAGCTTCTGTAGCACATTTTATTTTTAAAGGCGTAAGTTCCCTCCTCTAGCCTTTTGTCCATATTGAAAATAAGGCGGCCGTCGATTGCATAACTACTCCCATCCGAGTCACGACCACTGGAGGTTTGTCAGCAGAGCTAGGGGGACGAAAATTACTTTGAACGGGGCCGTGGCGCATGTATGCTTATGGGCACACCTTGGGTTGGGTTCCAGAACGCCACCGTAGAGCAAATGTCTTTAATAAAGTGAGCCGAGCAAGCATCTTGGTCTCTCAGTGCGCGTAAAAGTTACGTTTACACCACACCGTAGTCTCTTAAGTGTGCAGTAGTGTGATGTCTAAAACACAGTGTATATACGTTGATTCTAACATACGTCATTGCTAAAAAAATGCCACCCATTATCTGAGCCTTCCGTGAGCTGTGATCACGGGTCACAGATCACGGTAACAAATACAACAATGGCAGAGTTGGAAATATTGCGAGAATTACCACAATGTGACAGAGGCAAGAAGTGAGCAGCCACTGTTGGAAAAGAGGTGCCGACAGACTCATTCTGTGCAGGGCTGCCACAAACCTTCTGTTTGTAGAAAACACGGTATTTGCAAAGTGCAGTGAAGGAGGTAGACCTGTATTCTGGCGGCGTCTTTATTTCTAGCGCTCTCCCCAGGAATGGTGGTTGCTGCCTGATGGGCTCTTGGAGCCCTCTCACTTGTGCCTGGACTCCTCCGAGCCCAGTGGGCGTTCAGGGGGCCAGCTGGTGACCCGTAAGGGCTTCTTCCCAGTGCTGGGACCGGTCTGGCCACGTCTTAGGCGCCAGTTCCCTGAGCTCAGAGTCCTCCTAGGTGAAATGGAGGTGATGCTAATGGACTCAACTCTTAAAGTTGGGCTGATTAAAGGAGGTTCTGCCTTGCATGGCCGGAGGGCCGGGAGTTGTGTCTGCAAGACTTGCGAGGAGGTAGGCGGTAGCCCTACCCGCGAAGTGCTTAACTAGACGACGGGCTTCTCCCACCTCTAGGCGTGTCCGCGAGCACTGCCTTTCCAAGCACTGCCGACTGCTGCAGGAGGGAAGGACAACATTTCATAACATGGCAAGTGCCATACTACCCCCATGAGGTGTGGTGCGCTCTCCTCTTTTCTCCTTAAACAAACACCGATCGGGACCTACTCCGTGGATTTCAGCCCTCGCTAATGGGTTGTGACTAGAGCATGAGTGCCCGATGCGGAGTAACGTGACCAGTGCATGCAGAGCACTGGAAATGGTCAGTTTAGAGACTGTG
This sequence comes from Taxidea taxus jeffersonii, assembly GCA_003697995.1. Taxonomy (NCBI): domain Eukaryota; kingdom Metazoa; phylum Chordata; class Mammalia; order Carnivora; family Mustelidae; genus Taxidea; species Taxidea taxus. The sequence continues at coordinate 29,206 of ML100029.1, forward strand.
TCGGCACATGTCCTGCTATTCGGAGGATGCTCTGGAACACCGATGAGCCATAACTTGGAATCTGTGGATCCGGATCACCAGATGTTAGTTCTAACAACCTAAGGTGAGGTGAAAGTGAGGTGTTTCCGCATGTTTCATACACTCGGACTGCTGAAGTTGTTTCTTCCCACTGTACGTGACCGGCTTAGGAGGAATCTCAATGCGTGTGTGTACACTTTTTTTTTAAGGTTTATTTATTTGACAGAGAGAGTATGAGCACAGGGGAGTGGCAGGGAGGGGAAGAAGCAGGCTCCCCACTGAGCAGGGAGCCCCATGCGGGGCTTGATCCCAGGACCCTGGGACCATCACCTGAGACAAAGGCAGTCGCCTAACCAAATGAGCCACCCAGGTGCCTGTGTGTGTGTAGATTTTTTTTTTTAAGATTTTATTTATTTATTTGACAGAGAGAGAGAGAGATCACAGATAGGCAGAGAGGCAGGCAGAGAGAGAGAAGGAAGCAGACTCCATGCTGAGCAGAGAGCCCGATGTGGGGCTCGATCCCAGGACCCTGAGATCATGACCTGAGCCAAAGGCAGAAGCTTAACCCACTGAGCCACCCAGGCGCCCCACATGTGTAGATTTTTTTTTTTAAGATTATTTATTTATTTATTTGATAGACAGAGATCACAAGTAGGCAGAGAGGCAGAGAGAGAAAGGAGGAAACAGGCTGTCCGCAGAGCAGAGAGCTCGATGTGGGGCTCGATCCCACAACCCTGGGATCATGACCCGAGCCGAAGGCAGCGGCCTTAACCCACTGAGCCACTCAGGTGCCCCCACATGTGTAGATTTTTAACACACTTTTCGTGAGGTGTAACTTACATCCCTCAGACTTCCCCATTTCAGTGTCGTGTGATGCGTTTTAGTAAATGTTTACAGCTGCGTGAGCATCTCTGTGTGTTGGTTCAGATATTGCCGTCTCCCATCGTTCTCCACCCCCAGCCCGTGCCCCTTTCCTATTCTAGTCCCTCAAAGTCACAGATCTGCTTTCTCTCTGTGCATGGATTTTGGAATGCCAGCTTTTCTGGTTCCTCCTTGGAAAAGACAGATTCCAGAACCCAGACTCTCCTGGAAGTCGTCTTTTATCCACCCTCCCCACTGAGACCTGCCGGGGCTGGGGTTCTCCTCAGTGACCAGCCGCTGGGTCTGGAGCCCAGGGAGGGGGACCAGCTCGGGTCCAAGTCTGCAGCCATTGGGCACCAAGGACTGGACTGTGCGGGTAGACTGGACGGGGTGGGCGCGAGGACTTTTGAGGCAGCCAGGGAATCTCGGAGGACCCAGAGCTGACTTTGGGTCCCTTTGTGAAGGCCTCTCAGTGTGCACTGGCCCCCCTCAGTTACCAGGGGTCCAGGATGCCATTTCTAACTCGACAAGCCCGCTTTTCCTACTGTGCTAGTAAACAGATCCTGAGCACCTGTTATCCCGTCCCCAAGAGGAACAGAGGCATCCGCCACGCGGCAGCCCAATCCCTGGGATCCAGTATCTCAGGCCTCAGCTCTGTGTGCCTGCCCTTGAGCTGGTTCTGCCGAGACAGAGACATCTAACAATGACTCTAGAGCTACTGTAGACGCACATGCGGTGGCAAACTCCATTCACCATCGATGAGCTCAAGTCCATGACTCCCCCCATGTGCGTGCTGGTGGGGCACCTAGGGGACACTCCCTGGAGCTCTGTGGGGGCGGGTGGGAAAGGGAGGAGACACCGTTCCTGCCCGGAAGGAACAGATACCCCAGGGGAGATGCGACATGATGTGGACGAGTAAAGGCGTTCTGCTGGTAGTTTTAACAGGTGTCCCAGAGGGAGAGGGAAAGTGCGGTGGCTGTCCACAGAAAGGGCAGCTTGCTTCCTGCTGGGCTGGGCTGGGTCAGGAGGAATCTGGGGCAGTGCTGGGAGCCGCACTGCGATTTGAGTAGGAGGGGATGGGAGGGAAGCATGGCAAAGGGAAAGCAAATTCCAAGTTGGGGAAGAGCAGTTCCCGCGGGTTCTGAGAATGCAGGTGGACAGCGAGGGGCCGGAGGGGAGGCAAAGAGTTCCCTGCATGAGGTTTTGCGGTCTTAGAAACCTTAGCAATCTTTCCAGATCCCCGCTAGGGGCTTGTGGAAGATGGCCTTTCAGGCTTGATATTTCTTAAGGGTTCGTAGTCTCGGCAAGGGGGTCTTGCCGTGATCTTTCATAGAATCAGACGATGACAGAGTGAGGTGAGACCCTGGAGCTGTGCCGGCCGTCCAGCCCTGTGGACACAGCCACGTGGGACATGGTGCACATCTGTCGTCTCCAGCCTGAGATGAGATGCGCTGTGAGTGTAAAGCATAGACACTGTAGGAAACAATGTGAAATACCTGCTTATAATCTTTCTAATCACATCATACGAAGTCACTGTTACATGTTAGATCCCATGTCAAGTTGATGGCCCTGCTCTAATAGTCTGTAACACTCCCTGGGAGCCAGGTAGGTCAGAAAATTTGAAGGGAAGTCGTTTTAATTTCTTGAGGATGGGTTTGGAACTAGAATGGAAACAAATGGTGTCCCCTCTGAAGAACATACTAAGAACAAGCACGGACTGGGAATACCGGAATGAGCTTGCTCTAGGAGCCTGGAGCGGATAGTGCAAGTGCCGTGGGACCATCCTGGTCTCCCTTGGGTGAGGAAAATGCGTGAAGACTCAGGGGTAAGCCTTCTCTCTCTGCCTTCACCCTCTGCTGCCCACCGCCCCTTTCCTGCCCCTCGCTGTGGTTGCTGGCAGAGCCCAGCCCCCTGCGCCTGCCCGGGAAGGAGGGCACCATCTTGGAGGCCCTGGATCCCTACCAGCTGCTCTCCCCGGTGGCGGGTTGTGGCCAGCCGGATCATGGCCTCCCAAGACGTCCACGTCCTCATCCCCAGAAACCGCAACTGTGTTACCTGACGTGGCAGAGAGAGACTTTGCAGCTGTGACCAAGTTAGGGATCTTGCAGTGGGGAGATTATCCCAGCTATCCAGGTCATCACAAGGGTCTCTGGAAGTGGGAGAGGGAAAACTGGAGAGGTGGCATCCTGAGAAAGACTTGACTGGCTGTGGCCGGCTTCGAAGATGGAGGCAGCTGGAAAAGCCAAGAGAACACATCTCCTCCCTAGGGCCTCCAGAAGGGAGGCAGCCTCCTGACACTTTGGTTTTAGGTCTGTGAGCTCCAGACCTGGAAGATAATACACGTGTGTTGTTTAAAGCCACCAAGTTTGCTGTGACTTGTTACAGCGGCAAAAGGAAACAGATACAGTCTGAAGCAGGTCTAGAGGGAGGTGGGAAGGGGAGCGGACGGAGCTGGTCTCCACACTGACTGGAGAGGCCACGCATGGCTAGCATGACCCTGGCAGGTGTGTTTGCTCATCTCTGTTTTGAAGATTGGGAAATGGAGGCCCAGAGAGAAACAGAAGGACTCATCCAGGGTTTCACGGCAATAAATGGCTCTTGGAGCTGGCACTGACTGATGGTCCATGGCCATTTCCTAAAGAGCCCTGCAGGATGTGACAGGCAAACGGGCACCAAAAGAAGCCAGCAATTGGTGCCATTCATCGTTCTCTCCCTTCTCGTGGACCGACTCTGGTAAGATTGGCCCGCAGACCGTGTTCATTTCCTCAGCTGAGGCCAAGGAGAGCCACTCATTAAGGGGAGACTCTGCATTGGGAATCTCTGTGAGGGGGGCTTGAGGATACCTCTCCTGGCTGGGGTTGCTCAGATCAGGGGATGGTGAGGGGACTGGTGAGAGCTGACACTGCGAGAGCATACTTTGAAGCATGGGGACAGTGGGTACCCCGCTTCTCAGTGCATCACTGACCACGTTTCCCTGGCTCCCCCGAGTTCTGAGAATGCTATTAAACTTACCCTGTACTCCCTACCAGCGTGTTCCTCGAAAGGAAAGCACGCTTGTGCCATACGGATTTACTCTGAGCGCTCGAGCAAGTGCACTGAAGATATCCCCAGAGGGTAAGGAGAAAGGCCATCTCTTACTTCATCATGTGCGGGAGGGTAACTCACTTTGGAAGTTGATATTTGGAAGTGCTTCCTGTGAGCTCATATTCATCCTTCACAATGAAGAGCGGAAAATTGGAACATACCTAAAGAGATGAGCCGAGGTCCTTGGTAGATGAATTATGACTTACTGCAAATGATGGAAGATGCCAGTGGGACAGAAAGTGGTGCCGACAGGGAGGCAAAGGGCACGGGGAAATATGCAAATAAAAAATCAGTGTATGGAATTGTATGTAGTATGATATCAGCTGTGGAAAAACGAGCTGTAGGACAAAGAAGAGAGGAAAACAAAAACATGAATCCAGGGGTCTGACTTTTAGGTGATTTTATTCCTGTTCCCTACACTTTACTGCGGAGGTTCTGCATTGGCTTGGAGATACGGAGAAAGGCTTCGTATTCTTCAGACTTGCAAATGTACTTTGTGGACCCTTTCGAGGAAGATAATTATAAATACAGATTATGAGCTTTATAATAAACAGAGATGTTCCTTTCATCATAGTTCTAAAAATTGGGATATGATTCACATGCAGCACAGGACTCACCAGTCCAAGCATACAGTTCATTCGTTTTCTGCACATTCACACTGGCCAGGCATCACCACTGTCTCATGTCAGAACATTTCTGTCACTCCCAGCAGAAGCCCTATGTCTATTAGTAGTCGCTCCCATCCCCTCTCCCCCAGGTCCTGGCAACCACTGGTCCACTTTCTGTCTCCATGTCTTTGCCTATTCTGTACATTTCTTATAGATGGAGCCATGCAACACATGGCCTTCCGTGTCTGGCTTTTTTCGCCTGGCACAGTGACTTCAAGGCCCACCCGTGTTGGAGCCTGTGTTGGTACTCCGTTCTTTTGTAATGGTTGTGTAATTTGCCATTGTGTGGGTAGACCGAATTTTACTGATCCACTCGTCAGTTGATGGTCTTTGGTTGTTTCCTCCTTTTGTCTATAGTGAGGAATGCCAATATGGACATTCGTCTGCATGGACATATGTTTTCATTTCTCTTGGGTATGTACCTAATTGTAGAATTACTGGGTCATATGGAAACTCAGTGTTTAACTGTTTTTTTTTTCCCTTAAAATTTTATTTATTTGAGAGAGAGAGAGAGCACGAGCTGGAGGCAGAGGGAGAGAGAGCCAGACTTCCTGCTGAGCAGAGAGCCCGATGTGGGGCTCGATCCCGGGACCCTGGCATCATGACCTGAGCCGAAGGCAGATGCTTAACCGACTGAGCCACCCAGGCGCCCCAGTGTTTAACTGTTTTGAGAAATTGATGCACTGTTTTCCAAAGCAGCGCTTATGAATGTTTATGTTAGCAGAAATTGAGAAGTGATGTAGGTATGTCAACAATAGGAGAGCGCTTAGCTGAATTGTATCAATCCCCTTAGCAAGCTGTTGGTAAAAATGGCAAGCTCTTATTCCCAGATCACCTCCTAGGGCTCAAAGGCAGCTGAGACAGGGTAATTGTTCTCAAGGAGCTTAATCTATTTAACTGTTCCAGGTGATCTTTACAGAGAATTTACAAGGGAGGCAGACTATTTAGGCCATAGTGTTAGGCCATCTCTGGTAATTCTGGGGGAGACTCAAGGTATGAATTAATCAGTATATGTGTTACAACGTTAGGTGGAGAAGGCAGGGTAGAACATTGTATATACTGTGTGATCATGAGTATGTCAGAAAAAAAAATTAAGAGAACACAGAAAAAAGATGGAGGAGAACGCATTAAAATAGGAATAAGGGTTGTATTTGTGTAGTGGTATGAATGGACGTTTTTCTCCTACGTATGTGTAGTTCCTAAATCCTCTGTGATGGAAACAAAAATGCCCGAGTCTGCATGTGAGCGTGGGAGGAAGTTAGTTGGAAAAAATCTAGCATCAGATATCTGGAGAGGGGCACCTGGGTGGCTCAGTCGGTGAAGCCTCTGCCTTTGGCTCAGGTCACCGTCCCAGGGTCCTGGGATCGAGCCCCACCTCAGGCTCCTTGCTCGGCGGGGAGCCTGCTTCTCTCTCTGCCCCTCACCCTACCTGTGCTCTCTCTTTCTCTCTTGCTCTCGCTCTCTCTAAAATAAATAAAATCTTTTTTTTATAAGATTTTTTTTTTTTATTAGGGACGCCTGGGTGGCTCAGTTGGTTAAGCAGCTGCCTTTGGCTCGGGTCATGATCCCGGTGTCCTGGGATCGAGTCCCACATCGGGCTCCTTGCTCGGCAGGGAGCCTGCTTCTCCCTCTGCCTCTGCCTGCCTCTCTGTCTGCCTGTGCTCGCTTTCTTTCTCTAACAAATAAATAAATAAATAAATAATCTTAAAAAAAAAAAAA
>ML100029.1:55126-90075 GCA_003697995.1 Taxidea taxus jeffersonii
CGGATGAAGCCTGTGACCATTTGCAGGGTCAGTTATAGTCTAATCCACAGGTCAGCAAATGCTGTATGGCCTCTGGGCTGACTCTTGTCCACTCTGGCTGTTTATAAATAAAGCATTATTGGAACACAGCCACATGCACTCACCTACCTATTGTCTATAGTAGCTACAGCAGCAGAGTTGAGGACGCGACAGAGATAGTATGGCCCACGTTGCCATAAGTATTTTGGCCCTTTGCAGAAAATGTTTCCCAACACCAGGTCTACACCAGTAGCTCTGAACTCTGGCTTCAGGGTATAATCCCCTGAGGGGCTTTTTAAAACTGCTGCCTGGGGCGCACGTCTGGAGATTTTGATCTGCTTGGCTTTGGGTGGGGCCAGACATTTTTTGGTAAAACTTCCCAGGTGATTCCCAGCATTGGGAATCCAGTAGTCTGGATTGACTTGTGATGGTCTCTTCCAGCAGCAGGCGTCTGACTTTGTTACTCTGGCTCCTAGGAACTGCCAGAAGTCTGCACCAGAAGTCTCTTCGGGTAGTTCGGAGAGTTGGCCTAACCTCCCGTGAGAAAGTGCTGACCCACCCTGAATTCCTCAGTTGGGTGGTGGTGAAGCTGGACCTTATCAGTTATCAGTTTTGCCGGCATTCTTTCTGAGGCTTTACACCCATCCCACTAAGACTGTCTTGCCCCGGTTATCCCCGCAGAGGGTTTCTCCCCTACTGTCTGGGTTAGGGTCATGGCCACAGTCCATCCGTTTAGCTCTTTGTTTTCCTTCCTGCAAGCATGTTGGAGCTGGCAGGAGGAGAATGGATCACGCAGCATTTTTCACAGCTTTAGTTGGCAAGACTCAGTCTCGAAGGCGGTTGTGGAGCATACGTGTCTTGAGAAGTAAGCCCCTAGCCCGCCCCAGAGAACATTTCCGAGAGGATTCTTGGTTTGAATTTGGTGGCATCTTGTGTTACTTTGGACGGGTCACCTCTGAGTGGGCCTGTTTAATTTTTTTCTTCCATTGCTTATGGCGCCTTTGAAAACAAATGTCATACCCTCCGTGGGCCTGGGTTGTGGACATGCGTGCCTTTGTTGCTGCTCTGGTAATTAGTACCTGTCAGCATGGGAGCTGTCGGGGCTTGCCAGCCTTTCTGCTGTCGTTCTCTTGGCTTTCTCGAGCCCTCCCTGCAGTGCTGACCCCTGGAGGCGCGCACCTGGTCCTAAGGCGCAGTGTGCCCAGAGCACGTCTTTGGGGAAGGACTGCGGGTCTTCTAAAGCATGTTCCCCTCTGGTGACCTCAGGTTCTCACAGCACAGAGGAGGCCTGTGTGGAACAGGGCAATAGGGAGGCAGAGACAGACACACGAGGGTACATGTTTTCCCTTTTCAATAACCCATTAAATCCAAATCCAAAATCAGTACCGGGGTCTGCAGCATCTCGAGTGCTAAGGACGCAGGTCACATTCACCTGTTGGACAGTTGGCCCTGGGGAGCCCGAGGTCCGTGCCTTCTCCCGATGGGGAAGCGAATCTGATTAAAGAACCTTGGGCAGCGGGACCGCAGGAGCCCAAGCTTCAGACGGAAGTCCCTTTTTGACTGATGTAGAGCGAGTCACTACAAGCTTAGGCTTTGTCAAGTGGGGAAGTGTAATCATCATTTCTCAGAAAGATTTTTTTAAAAAGATTTACTTATTTAGGACGCCCAGGTGGCTCAGTTAGCTAAGCATCTGCCTTCAACTCAGGTCATGATCCCAGGGTCCTGGGATCAAATCCCATATCGGGCTCCCTGCTTGGCAGGGAGCCTGCTTCTCCATTGCTCAGTGAGGCCATGGCTAACCGGGCTCCCCCTCCAGGACTGGGTACACGCTGAGTCTCTGGGGGAGAGGTGCGTACCCGACAAGCTCAGGGTCCCGTTAGTTCGGCAGGATAACTGGGGAACGGTTGCTGCATTGGTCCAGCTCTGTCCTGTTATTTCAGGTCTCTGCTCATTTAGCCTATGGAATCACAGAGGAGTAATCGCAGAGGAGTTTCGTGGCAACGCTTTCAGACCGTGGTCACTGCTGTTTAACATTGCAGTTAACACCGCAGGGCTTGGGTGATGGGGCTCATCTCTGCCCCAGGTGGGAACAATCCCAGGTGATAACCCTGGGCATTGTCTTCCTCAAAAGCAGGGTGACACACAGGGAGGTGAGGAGTCCGTGAGCCTGGGGCTCATTGGCTTCTTATCCAGGTCCGAGTGACAGTCCCTTCGGCTCAGGTCTGGGAAGTCTCTAGGTCCCAGGAGTTGGATGTAGAGATGTTACAGAAAAGAGTCCTCACTCTTCAGGGCTTTGTCTGAGGTGTGGCTTTCAGTACTGCTCTTCGTGAGGCAGAAGAGGTGGTCAGGATGGAAACTGTAGGCTTGGAGATACTCATTGTCTGAGAAGGAAATCTGTTTTAAAAATATCTCACTCTGTGTCTTCGAGAGATTACGATTCGAAATCTAAGAACATTTGAGATAGAGTTGGCAATTGCTTAGTTCCTCCAGATGCTTATTTCTTCTAGTAGATTCTGGTGGTTTGAAATTCTGACTGATAGGGACTTGAATATCAAACGTCTTCGAGAGCTGGTTTTAAGGAGGTGTCCAAACCGCTCAGATTAACTTCGGACTTGCCGTGTCAGCTGCCTGATGACTTTGAGCCGTCCTCTCCGTCCTCTCCGCGACAAAGTCAGGAAACGGACTTGAACTAGTCTCCAGCCATTGGCACCGAGTTACCTGGACGACAGTCACCCTCCAGCAGCCAGGTCACAGGAGTCTGGGAAAGAGGCTGGGCTGCAGCTGGGCCTTCTGAGCAGGTGACATTACCGTCAGAGCCCCGGAGGCAGGTCACGGCAGGGCGGAGCAGCCACAGAGGAGGACGGGGGAGCGCCTCCAGCCAGCGAGGGCTAGGCTGGACCACGTCGCTGCTGTGCACAAGCTCACGGCTTCTGGAGCCTAAGAGAAAGGAGACAGAAGCAGCAAGAAGAAGCAACGTGGGGAGGTGAATGGGGGCGCTGGCCACAAGACGCAGCCACTCACCGCCTGCGCAGCTGGCTCGCCGGCACCAGCAGTTGGCCCGCTGTGCCCGGCACACAGCTCGGCAGCCCTCCGGCTCGCGTTCACCCCCCGTGCGGGCCCTGCACACTCACCATGCCGCAGGCCTTGCCAGGAGTTTGGACCCCGGAATGCATTCATACCACACGCACTATTTCCATAGAGAGAGCAGTTTTCTAGACCACAGCCCCCCACCCCACCCGCCGCCTGCCGAGTATATCTATGGTTTTTGACCCTAGTAATTTTGCAGTCAGAGTGAACACAGAGTTTTGGTTTACCGACAGCCATGTATTTTTCTCATGTGGAATCACGTAGGAAGGCCTCATGCAGAAATGCAGCATCGAGATTTGAGGATGGGAAATGTTAATTCCTTAGGAGCCGGTGCTGACTTGCAAACTGATTATTGACAAGAGACTTAGAATTGATTATTGATTCACAAGTTCCTGTCTATGTGTATTGCCTTATGTTAAAGGATCCATTATAAAATAAAATATTTTCCTTCTGTTTAGCCTTCTCTGGATATTCAGCAAATACAAAGTACGACCCATACCAAATTAAAGCAGAAATAGCAAGTCGTCGGGATAGGGTGAGTAGAATGAGTGCTTTCGTAGCTCATTTAATGCTGGTCAGTGTGTCTACCACTCAAGTTTTGGTTTTAAGATTTTCACTTATGTGGATTATTGTTACATTTGGTTTTACTCTTCACTTTTTTCTAAGAGGACGGGGAAAGTCTCTTTTTGAAACCGCAGCCCATCTAACAAAAAACCGCCTTTATCCCTCTTTGTTTTTCATAGAGCTAGACTCCTCCCACCCAATTTGGAAAGATTTGGGGACATTAAGCCCTAATCTCAAAGGACTGCTTCCCTTTATTAGTGGGATGTGAGCCTTGACCCTCGGCAGCTTTAGCATCTGCCGGTGTTCCCTGGTTCCTCTGTTCCTAGGGAGAGTCCTCTTGCGGTGCCGTTTGACCAGAAGGTTCTGATGCCCCTTGCCAGTGACACTGGAGTTCGTTATGTGCCACCCCGTTTCATCCCTTCAGCCCCGTCTTGGTTGTGTGGGAAGGGGGACTGTTGTGTGGCATTTGCAGCGAAGCATGGGAGACATCTTGGAAACAAGGCCTCCTCTTCTGGTGTCTCATTCCCGAAACCAGAATGTCTCAGGGCAGTGGTTCTCAAAGCCTAGCGCACCTGAGAAACACACGTGCGGCGTCGGTGGAACGTGGGAGCTGCCAGGCCCAGCCCCTGAGTCTTGACATGGGCCTGCAGTGGGTGCTGGAAGCTGCTGGCCGCAGCGCTCAGGGGACTGACTTCCCTGGTGGGACAGCGTGCTTTTAGCGACAGCGCTGCAGGGCGGGGTCTAAGTAGTCAGCAGAGGCAACGTGAAGGAGGCGTGACGTGGTTTGCTGATCGTAATGGGTAAATCCGTGCCTTGAAAAAGAGAGCGGTGGCCGGTGGCCGGTTCCGCAGAGGCAGGAGCCTGTCCGGATCCGGGAGCTTTGCATCTCCGCGGGCATCTCCGCGGGACGCTTCTTCCAGGATGGCCGCTGGGTGTAAGCCCGGGAGGGAAATCCGTGGACGGGGGAGGTGACCCCGCGGGCTGTAAGTTAATCGGGAACATAGATGACCTTGCGGACAACCGCCGACGTCATTTTCACCACAGCTTTTCTTTGAGAAGAAAAATGTCGTTTGTCTTCAGCTTTCCAGACTGAAACGCGAGCTGACGCAGATGAAGCAGGAGCTGCAGTCCAAGGAGAAGGGGGTGGAGACCCTGCGAGAGTGAGTTGCCCTGATTGCGGGAGGGGCGCCCTTCCTGGCGCTTCCTCCTGTGCTCCCCTGTGTGCCACCTGGCCTGGCCCTCCACCGGCCGGCCGGCGTTCTCTTTTATGCTTTTCTTTATGCTCCTTTATTGCCCAATCCTAAAGCCTTAGGGTCCTTCTTTTCCTCAAGGGTACTCAGTTCCTTTAAGTGGAGAAACGTGGGAAACAAGACCTTTATTTTCTATTTATGCACGTTCTCTGTAGCTGCGCTGTCCAAGGCATGCAAGGCTGTTTAAATTTGAATTCTAGTCTTGTTTGTTTTAGTCTCAAAGTTTTTTATTCTACAATTCCAATACAAATTAATTAAAATGAAATACCATTAAAAATTTAGAACCACGTCACATAGCCGCATCGGAAGTGCTTGGCTGTCACTTGCAGCTGGTGTAGATTTTCTCTGCCTCGGCGCAATGGACATTTTGGTCCAGGTGACTCTTCGTGCCTCATAGGGTGTTTAGCTCCGACCCCCTGGATGCCAGTAGTACCCTCTCACCTGGTTGTGACAGCCAAGACTGCCTCTAGATGTTGACGCTGTCAGATGTTTCCTGGAGGGCACGTGAGCCCCTGGTTGAGAACCACTGGGCTGGAGGCCACTGGCTTGGAAAGCACAGATAATCGAACATTCCCACTGTCACAGAACATCCTGTTGGACAGTCTGGTCTGTAGGTCTTCCTCCTGTCAACATCTTTACAGTTAGAACTTTATCCCTGAGAGCTTGGGGTTGAATTTCTTTTTGGGGGAGCTATGTTAAGTCAGCAAATTCAGTGAACAAAAGTGATTTTATAAATGGTGATACTGTTCTTTCGATAAAATTGATTTTCTTGAGAAAGGGTGTCGTATGCCTGTCGGTCAGCCGAGAGTCCATTCTGTCTCGATTCAGAGCCTGGCTTTACTTGCCGAACTTGAGCATGACCTTCATGAAACCTTCTGTGCCTACTTTTCTCATCGGTCAGTGGGGATGGTTTTTGCTCGGGCTGCTACGACAAAATACCAGAGACTGGGGGAGGGAGGGGCTTAAACAGCAGACATTGACTTCTCACAGTTCTGGAGGCGGGAAGTCCAAAATCAAGGCTTTGGCAAATTTGGACTCTGGCGAGGGCCTGCTTGCTGCCTTCTTGCCCTGTCTGTATGTGCTGCTGCTGGTGAGCTCTGGTCTCCGGGGTCTCTTCTTTGAAAGACACTCACTCTGTCAGGGAGACCCCACTCTCACGACCTCATCTAACTGTCACTGCCCCCTCAGAGGGCCCCCCGCCATATACCATCACAGTGGGAGTTAGGGCTCGTCTTGTGAATTGTGGAGGGCCAGGCACGTTGGGTTCAGAGCAGCGATCATTGGGCCGAATAGTCCAGAGGGCGGCCCAGACAGAGCCGGCTCTCGTCAGCCTTCAGCAAGTGGCAGGGGTCCGTGCCGCTGCCCTCTCGGGAAGGGTGGGCCGCATGCCACTCTCTTGAATCCTGTGTGCAGAGGCAACGACAGTGTGCCACATCTGCCCGAAAGATTGCTCTTTATAGGGGAGGGATACGAGAACCTCAGTGTTCGACAAGTGTAATTATCTCAGCCTCATGTAAAGGGTGATTACTGGGCATGTCGAACCCTGTTGTTTAATACTAGGTTGAGATTCTCTTTCTTAATCATCCAGGATTGTTTTTTTTTTTTTTTTTTTAAAGATTTTATTTATTTATTTGACAGAGATCACAAGTAGGCAGAGAGGCAGGCAGAGAGAGAGAGGAGGAAGCAGGCTCCCTGCTGAGCAGAGAGCCCAATGTGGGGCTCGATCCCAGGACCCTGGGATCATGACCTGAGCCAAAGGCAGAGGCTTAACCCACTGAGCCACCCAGGTGCCCCCAGGATTGTTTTGGTTGATGATTTGTTTGCCCATTTTTATTTTAGGGCTTATTTATCAAGGACTTACTATAGGCACCAAGGGAGTCACAGTAGAAAGGGGAGCTGGATCCTGCCCCGGGGGGGGGGGGACTTGGACTTGGCTCTCTCTGGCCCTGAGACCCAGCTGTGCCCTCTGCAGGTCCTGGCACATGGTGGACCTCGGTAGTCCTGTCCACAGACTTAGTGTGACCTGGACTCTGTCAACCCTGCTGTCAGCTTTCTGTTTCTCTGCCGTTCCCCGGCGGCGTGCGAGCACGTGTGCGCGAGCCCATGCGCTTCCTCCTGCGATTCACCATGGGGGCTCCTTCCGTTAGTCCTGGTCAGTACAGCTTTTGAGAAAAGTTTTGTTTAGGCAGAGCCGTCTTCTTTCTAGTACCGGCTCCCGCTTTTGCGCTCACCTTGGCCCTCTGCTGCAGTGCCTCCCGGTGCGCCAGTACGGGTCCTGTAACTACCCTGGCCTCCCGATGCTCAGATGCGTGTGAGGCGGCATCTGGGTGTGCTGTGGCCACACTTGCCCGTGTCACTTCTGCTCAAGGGCCAGGTACGACGTAGGTGGGAGCAAATCATTAAACTGGGGAGGCCTTCTCAAGTTTCTAGGGCTGTCTGCTTGAATCGGAGACTGACTTCCTCCTCCCCTTCGGTCACACAGTGGCTCTCCCTCGTTACCAGGGAGGAGGGCGGACCCTTGGCAGGGTCTCTGGGTAACACGGCACAACTGAACGTGAGCATCGTGCCGGCTGCGCGTTGCAGTTACGACCCTTGTCCCTTGTAGAAGCTCTGGGGAAGGTGATGGAGGTTCGGTGTGGTTCGGGAACACTCTGAAGCCACACAGGACCCCCGAGCGTCAGCCCGGCACCTTTCCCCACCGGCTCTGGCTTTGGTAGTGAGATTGACCGGCCCAGGGCCTGTCCCCTTGGCCTCCGCCACCCTGGCCGTGGCCGTTCCCTTCTGTGAACACAGAGATTCCACCGCCCTGGCAACTGAAGGCTGAGCGCTAGAAAAGCAAAGGTGCTGGGGCTCGGGGGGGCGGGGGGCGAAGAAACCCCTTCTCTCGGCACCTCTAGGAAGTCAGTTCATTGCTCGTAGCGGAACTAATTTCAAGAAGAGGACGAGGCAGCCTCGGGTTGTCCAGATTTATCGGCTGCGAGGCAGCCAGTGCGGGGAGAGCTGTGACCGGACTCCTGCGGAGGTAAATGGGTCCCTGCCCAGGGGACCATCCTTCCTCCCTGCTGGAGCCTGTGGGGATGCCTGCCGCTCTCTAGGGGAGGCCGAGGAGGGGCATGGGAGAAGCTTCTGGACCCAGCCTTGGTCCTAGAGGACTCACTGCAGCTGTCCAGCTAGAGCCACCTCGAGAGGCTGTTTAACTGTACATGCTCGCTCCGTCCTTCCAGGAAGGAGACAAAACATGGGCACATATGCCATGCTTCAAATTCTTTGCAAGTGAAAAATAATCTCGTAGCCTTCCCCTGAATTATATAGACTACGTAGGAGATGGAAACAGCCTTATCATTTTTCTGGTGTTGAAGACTGGCTGTTATGCTTCCATTGAATTCTGCAGGTTGGTGTTATTATTGAGGAATTTTGAAAACCTTCTGTGAGCACTGATGATATGATTATCCTTCCCCTACTGTGAAATCCTAACTCTAAGGAGATAATACATGAGCCGTGGTACGGAGAAGGGCTTCTTGGATGTTGTTACCAACGTTGATTTAAGGCAGAGACCCTAGGTTTTCCTCCAGAAAATTTTCTGCTGTTCTTGCTTCCCAGAATATCCAGGATATTCTTTTCCAGAGCACCTCGCCAGGAGTTTAGCCACTTATAACATTTTAAACTCTTACTTGTTTATCTTGGTGAGCTTTCCTGGCTAGCAAGGAAATCCATCATTACGCTTGGGTCCAAGTGAAGAAAAAAGAACCTTTTGTATTTTTTTTTTTTAGGTCTATGTGTGTTGTTAATTTTTGTAAATGGGAGCTGGCCATGGACACAGTCTCTGGGTTAGTGGTAGAATAGGTGTGTGTGTGTGTGTGTGTGTGTGTGTGTGTGTGTGTGTGTGTGTGTATAATATATATAAACCTCTACTGATGGAAAATGTCAAGTACACACAAAAGTAGAAAGAACAGTAGCGTGGAGCCCTCCTGTACCCTTCTCCCCACCTCACCACCCAGCCACACGGGGGCCAGTCACGTCCCCCAAACCCTTACTGCTCTATCGAGGCAAATCCCAGAATCATATTGAATCCACGAATAGCTCTTCTAAAGTTAGGGATCCCTTGTGAAAACATAACTATAATGCCTGTACCCCATTTAATAGTCATCTCTTAGCATTATCCCTTCTCCAGCAAGTTTTTCCATTTCTCTGGCGTGTTTGGGTCCAGCTTTGGACGAGGCCCAGGCCCGCACAGTACACTTGGTTGGTGTGTCTCTGAATCTCTAGTCCCCTATCCTTTTTTTTTTTGTCCTCCCCTTTCTGACAACTTATTTGTTGAAGAAACCAACCTGACTGTCCTGTAGAATTTCCTTGACTCCGGATTTCGCTGCTTTGCTGCGTGTTTCACGTGACCCCCCCCCCCCGCCCCCCCCCCCCCTTACACAGGTGAGTGCAGTTAGCTCGAGAGGCCTGATCTGATTTGAGTTCAAGTCCTTTTTCTCTTCTTTTTTGTGGGAGGGGTAAAGTCTGTTTGGTAGCTGGTGGTAATATTACTTCTGTCGGGAGCCGCAGACTCTCCAGTGACGCGGGGAGTGTCCACGGGTTCCGGCGCGGTCAGCAACATCCGTCCCTTCCTGACGTTTCCCATCAGCTCCGCACCTGACGCTGGGCACGTGCACATACGAAGGCGCTCAGGATACGTTCCCACAAGGGGGACTGCAGGGTCAGAGGGCAAATGCATCGCTCATACTGAGGAGATGTTGCCAAATCCCCCTGTTGCCTTCTTACCTCTAACCGACGAGTTTCTGTTCCCACGGCTGTGCCAGCAGAATGTGTTGTCAGTGCTTTTGCACTGCTGCCAGTCTCACAGGCCAGAGATAGGATCTCAGTGTAGTTGTAATTTGCATTTCTCTTGAGGCCTTTTATAAACGTCTTTGGAAAGTAGGAACAGCATTTATGAGTGCGAAAGTCTTTTGAAAAATCGAGCTTTTTCCAATGAAAATGCTGTTGGGCTCCAGTGCCCTCAAGTTTGTGAAGGTTGTGTAGAAAAATGATCTTCCTGTAACTTGTTAACCACATCCAGGGCCAAGGGTGGGGGACTCAGGAGCAGAACGTGCACGGTTTCCCTAATGGGTGACGGACGAGAATGTGCTGAGTGTGCCAGTAGGCGTGGGAGATTTCCCTCTCGAGTTGTTCTGAGATCTCCTGGAGATAGGGAGCACACCTCGTGTCAGGTTCCAAGTTGTCCTGCGGCCAGAAAGCTCATTTAACATTGCTTCAGCCCGAGCTTCCCACGCTTACGTGCCAGCGAAGCCTCTTTCCACCAGGACACCCGGAAGGTCCCCGTGTGCTGGCGGGATGGCCCGAGACGCCCTGGGAGGGGAGCACCATCCTGCATGCCTTCTTAGCATCTGTTTGTTGTTCATGGCATGCTGGTGCCACCCCTGGCCCTCTCCCTTCTTGTGTCTTCTGCTGTGGTCGCCAGTGCAGCTCACCATTCTCATGCCGAAGTCATGGGGACTCTTTCGGTGTCTCCCATGCGTGCAGCTCCTGGGCTTTCTCTCTCGCTTAGAATACAGTCCCTGGTACAGAATGAGTTGAACCCCATCCTGACCTCATTCTCCCACCCCCCGGTGTCACCCCCTACCCCCCTGCTCACCTGCCTCTACCCCCGGCCACCTGTGACTCTCCCCACTGGAACTTGTAGCTCCCTGTGCCTGGGACGCCCTTTTCCCCACATTCCACACACCTGTTCCTTCCCTGCTGTAGTTTTCTGCACATATGGTGTCTCACCAAGGTCCTGGCGTAAACACTGGCTCGAAAAAGGACTCTGTTCCTTCACACTCTGTCCTGGAAACTGGATTCCTTTTCCTCAAAACACCGATCACCGCCTGCCCTAGTGAGTGGTCTGTCTTCTTGACGGGCACCCCGCACGAGAAGGAGGACTTTGCTTTGTTCCCGGCGCGGTCCTTGGGACGCAGGTGGGTTGCAGGCAGAGGGCAGGGCTGAGGGGCCCGCGTGGACGCTGCCCCAGTTGCTGGGCCGAGGGGCCGGGTCGCGGCTCCTGGCTGCCGGGGGCCGTTGTGCGGTCCGTGTCACTGCTGGACACTGGCTGCCCCGTACCACGGCGGGGGCGGGGGTGGTCCTCTGTAAATCAGCCCCGTCGTCTTCTTCTGAACTGCCTCCCCCCCGTATTACTTCCCTGCTGTGTTGTAAGGAATCCTAGTCCCTGTTGCTGCTGTTCAGATCCTAGAAAGGGGTGTTGGCTAGACGTTCCGATATCCAGCGTCCGCACGGCGCTTGCCTTGCCATGAGGCCAGAGCCTCTGTGCCTAGAGCCTCGCCGTTGCCCGCGGCCCCTCTACCCCGGCCGCTGGTCCAAGGAAGCGGAACCCGTGTGTCCCCTCCAGCGAGAGCGGCCCCCCTCTCCCGAGCGATTCGATCTGGGGCTTAGCGATTTCTGTGCGCGGGGGTTTCGTGCTTTCAGGGGACAGTGGGGTTACTCACAGTTGGGACAAGCTCGCACCCACCGTGTCCCAGGCCCCGGGCCCGCCAGGTGCAGCCGGGCCGCGACCCCCCGCGCTGCACCGCTGACTGTGGGGCACAGGGCGGCGGGGGCAGAAGGGCACTGTTCCTGGCTGTGGGTCTGCTGCCCCACACAGGACCTGCTGCTGACAGAAAGCTGCTGGAAGCTGCCTGAGGAGCATTCAAGGCCGCCTGCCAGAGCTGGTGGGGTAAAAGAGAGTCGGAACCAGACCTCGAGTTCTTTCGGGTTGCCGTGTGTGTGTTAACACGGGATAGCCTTAGAGGCTTGGCGGCCCTTTCCCTCATGCTGTGGGTTTACGAAGCCGTTTGGTTTGGGGGCCTTTGGGGTTTGACACAGTGCGCGTTGGGAGGCCTTGCCTTTGAGTGTCTTGCGAACCCGGTGAGGAAGAGGGTGAGTGCCAGTGTGAGGGGCCTTGCTGTGAACCCCGCGCTGCGCTCCTGACTGGCTCTGTGACCTCGAGCCGGTCACCGAATCTCCCCGAAGCTGCTACAGAGGTCAAGGGGTGAAAAGCAAAGTGCCTTAGTCCCCGCAGGCTCCTCCAACCAAACACTACAGACCGGGTGGCTTCTAAACAACAGAAATTTATTTCTCGAAGTTCTGGAGGCTGAAAGTCCAAGATCAAGGTGCCCGCATGGCCGGGTCCTGTCTGCGGAGGGCCAGCTTCCCAATTCCCAAATAGCCATCTTCTCGCTGTGCCCTCACGTGGCGGGAGGGGCAGGGAACTCGGTGGGGTCTCTTTTATCACAGCACTGATCCCCTTCCCGGGGGGCTTCTCCCTCATGACCTATGTACCTCCCGGAGGCCCCAGCACCGAGCACATTCACACGGGGAGTTAGGGTCCCAGTGCGTAACCGGGGGCTGGGGGCGCTCAGGCGTCCAGGTCATAGCGCACTGTAGAATAACCTACATTTTTATTGTACCACCTTTTGTTCAGCGGTTACCGCTTTTCTGTCATTTTATTTCAGATGTACAAGCACTCACTTGGGCTCTTAATTAAGATTAAAAAAAAGACTGTTCTTTTGGCAGTGACAGATGTTACTATTTTCTTTATGAAATGGAATATATTGGTATTTCAGAAAATACCAAATCGCTGACCACATCCTCTGAATTTGATCAAAGCTCTAGAGGGAATTTTCTCTCTCTCTCTCTTTTTTCTTTCTCTAGAGGAAATTTGAGCAAAGGGAGAACATTCCCAAAGAAATGAATTTTGCAGATGTAAAGGAAGACGTTTCCTACCCTTTGCAGTTTTTATTAGATGAAGATTTATCATAGTTGAAAATTGGAAGTGGTGTGAATTCTGGGAAACATTGCTTGTCCTCGTAAAAGCATGCAGGCCCGACCTTGGCCACTGTGAGCAGGTGCGCGCCTTCAGCGTCAAGAGGCATCTCTGCACTTGGCTACCCAGCGCCGACTTGAGAACTGAGGGATGGGGGTTTGAACCCTGGCCGCTCTGCCAGATCTTAGCTTGGCATCCTGGGCCACTTAGTTCATTACTCTGAGGCTCAGGTTCTTCATTATAAAATCTGAGAAGGTCCTGCTTATTCCATAAAGCCGGTGAGGGGATTCCAGGAGGTGACAGATGCAGAGCATATAGCCAGACCCTGACACTTAGTAGGTGCTTCACACATCGAACTATTCTAATGTACTTGTTATATAATATAATTATATAATATGATCAAATAGTATATGCTATATAAAATGTCTATGTAAGGTTATGATTGCATAATACATAATAATCCTTTTGTAGGGGTATATTCTCATATAATGTAATAGTAATATACAGCATTATTAACGTAATACATAATGTATACCTATATAATTTAACAATAATATATAGCTTTTAAACAACAGTATTCTGTCTGAAATACCAGGACTTCAAGATCATGTTCCCTGGTAGCTTTCATACTTTTTAAACAGTGGCATCTTCTCCCCTTTCTTTTCCCACAAATGACACCTTCTGTGCATCTCAGACGTCCCCTGTCTGAGACAGAGCAAACAGAAGCTGCTTGCTGAAGCAGGGGTAACGGTCCCTAAGCCTAGGCCTAGGCTCTCCCTTTAGCTGCTCCTGCTCTCCACACCAGGATGCCCTCAGAACAGAGTGGAAACAGCTATTCTCGCCCAATCTGCTTTCTCTTTGAGGTCTCAGAGCCACTTGGGTAGAGCTCAGAGTGTAGGTCCGTGGCCTTGAACTTGAACTGTCGTCCTCCGAGGTGCTCTGCAGTGTCTGCTGGATGGGTGAATGACGGGGCTGCTGATCCCCCCTCCCCGAGGAGGTTTGGGGCCTCATCGTAGAAGCTGGTGGCTCGACAGGCTGCTGCCTCAATCCCTGGGTTTGCTCGTGGCCACACTTCGGCTTTATTGCTACCAAAATCGTGTCACGGCCTCAGCACCACCTGTGTGTGTCTGCCCTTCTCTAGCTGGTTGATTAGCCTCGATTTTCGAGCAAGTGACAAAGTTTTGCTCTGTGTAGTGGAGTTCCTTTTCTCTGTGTGGGTGTCACTGTCAGATGATGATCTGGTGGCTGGGATCTTTGCTCTGGAGGAGCAACAGACCTGGTTAGCAGAGGGGCTGGTCCTTGACTGTTAGAGAGGAATCTGCTTTCTCTGGCCCCGGGTTTTTTGTCTGAGAATGATGTAAATCCTTTTCTACTGACCTTATCAGCCTTTGTGGGTTGTCGGTTGTGACATTCAATGAGATGTATTGGAAACCCTTCATCAGAAGATGAATACTGGGAGGCATTATTATGTAAACAAGTCTGAATTTTCTCTGCAAGAAAAATTGGGCCACTTCTTTGGCTGATGGGCTATGAGCTAGATGACCTTCTATGTCTGCCTTCTGTTAGAGACTCTCGGTTCTCTGTGAAACAGCCAAAAAGGGAAAACACGTGGCCCAGCCATGTTGGGATGTAGGGGTGTCATGGTGGCTGGTGTGGGGACCCATGAGGCACCTGCATCCAAGCCACGGAAGAGGACTTCGGACCAGTTTTCATAAATACATCATCTGTAGCTGATGTAGGCCCAGCAACGCTCTAGAGCCCTGGGGCCTGACTCTAGAGGGAGGGAACGGGTTCTCGGCTGGTTCATTTGTCCTCCTCTTATTCCACGGGTGCTGATGGCTCAGATCAACTTGGGGGTTCGAGTACCAGAGCTGGTGAGTTTTTTACTTTGTGTCCCGTGAGTATGCAGCTTCAGCGTTGTCCTGACAGAATAATCCTCGCAGACATTGCATGTAAGGCGTCCTGCCAGGTAGGCCTTCTCCTGCAATTTTCTCCTTAAATGGGGAGAACATCAAACCGAGGTATAAAGAGTTGAAGCGACTTGCCCAGGGTTTTGCTGTAACCCTGGAGTCTTGCCACCTCCTGACATTTTCCCCGTAAACGGGGAGAGCGTTAAACGGAGGTGTGGAGGGTTGAAGCGACTTGCCCAGGGCCCCGCTCCGACGCCGGAGTCTCGCTGGCGCTCCGCGGCCTGCCGGGATGCTTCCGTGAGCGGAGAATCGGGGAGTGCGGGCGGCCCGCGGAGGATCCAGCTTCCCCGGGCACGTGGGGGAAACAGTTCCGCGTCAGGACCTGTGGAAGGGCGGTCTGCAATCTGAAAGGCCTGCTCACGGCTTTCCAGAGAAGGAGCTCCTGCCGCTTCTGGACTAAAGTATTCCAGCCTCCCGAGCCCTGAGGGCCTCCAAGGCTCAAGACTTGGTAGGGAGAGTGAGGCAGAGGGCGTGCTGTAGGAGACTGCCGGCTCCGTGAGGGCCCGAGCCAAGCCTTGGCTTGGTCAGCGCTGCGCTTCCACCACGCAGACCGGGCCGCGTGGGCACCGGGGCAGCCGGGTCGGAAGGAGAGAGGGAGGGAGGGCGGGAGGACGTTGGAGTGGATGGAAGGAAGGGTGAATGGAAATGAGTGGAATGCAAGGAAAGAATTGGAGAGGTGAGTAGTAGGGGGAGAAGGAGAGAGAGCAGTTGGAACCGGAATGAGCTAGAAGAAAGGGAGAGGAGACAGGGAGTTCGTAGTTTATATGCGGGCCTCATTATTGCATCGTTCACAACTCTTCTCCTGCCCCTTATGTGCCTGCACGCAGATGTCATCCATGTGTTTATTTAACAGACATTTTTGACTACTAACCCAGGTGCTGGGGCTAAACAAATAAGACACGATCCTCTGCTCAGAGAGGAGTAAAAATCCCAGGAAATTACCCAAGCCACTGTTGGTTGCCTAATCATTAGTAGAGGTCATGAGAATCCGGACCGGCAAGTCCTCATCTGCACTGGCTGTTCCTGGAGCAAAGAAAGTCGTCCGCCGGTCGGGTCTCTTCTCTGTGTATTACCACAAGCAAGGAAGGTTTCTTGGGATCTGTATTTTTCTCTGCCAAACCAGTGTGATAAAGCTTCTGAGTTTTTCACTGTTGTTCAGTGACTGTTGGACTCTTCTCACGGAATGACTCTTGCGTTCTCGTTTTAAACCAGGATCGATCGGAAGATGTCAAGCGCTCACACCAGCTACAAACCGGACGAGGCGCAGGCGATAATGACCGAGCTCCGGACCATCAAGAAAGCCATCTGCACCGGCGAGAAGGAGAGGCGGGACCTGATGCAGGTAGGGGCTGGCCCTCTGCGTATCCTGTGTCCATCCGTCTGCCTGCCTGCGTGTCCGTCTGTCTGTTCAGTAACATGTTAGGAAACTGTGCGTTTATGATATATATTACGTATGTGTCATGTATACAATTCATATATACTTTAAAATGTACGTACATGTCATACATGTATGTATGTTCTTTAAGTGTGTATGTTTCTGCATTCTGCACAGTATGTTTCTGCATACTGTGTACTAAAATATTTAAAAGTATGGGTGTTACTTTCCTAGGGCTGCCGTGACACCGTGCCACAGACTGCGAGAGAACAACTGAAAGTGATTCTCTCAGAGTCTGGAGGCCAGAGGTTCACAGTCAAGGTGCTGGCACGGCCACTCTGAAGGCTCTAGGGGAGACCCTTCCTCGCCTTTTCCAGCTTCGGGAGCTGCTGGCAATCCTTGCCATTCTCTGGCTCGTAAATGCCCCGCTCTGATCTCTGCCTTCGTTGTCCGATGGTGTTCGCCCTGTGTCTCTGTGTCTATATTTTTCTCTTCTTATAAGGATGCCAACCACTGGATTCAAACCCACTCCGATTCAGTATGACCTCACCTTAACTTGATTCCATGTGCAAGGACTCTCTTTCCAAATAAGCTCTTTCACGGGTTCTTAGGACTTGGATGTATCATTGGGAAAGACACAGTTGAAGCCATAATGATGGGTGACACAGATTGTTCAATAATCAAAATAATTTAAAAAGGCTCAGATGAGAAGTCTTGCTACCACCCTATTCTCGCATCCCCAGTAACTACTTCTATTAGCTTCTTGGGTGGCCTGCCAGCATTTTTACAGACACGGGAGAGCATGAGCACGTGTTCCACTGTCCCCACAGGAAGTTGGGGCTTCCTCACGTGACCCTGATGCCCTATCCCCTTTTCTGCACCTGTACGCGTGAGCTTCTGCCTTCCTCGATGTGGCCGCATAGTATTCCAGCTCGTGGTTAGATTTTAGTTATGTGGCTGGGATCATTGGAGCTTTCTACTGCTTTATTTTTTGGTCCCTTGAACTTCTGGAGATTTTGGTATTTTTAGAAAAAGCTTGATTTTTTGCATGTGGAGGCGCACTGATGTTTTGACTTGGTCCTGGGGCGCACCCCGGTGCTTCTGTTACGGCTTTCATTGTTTGCTCAATGCTCTGAGTGCCTAGGAGGCGTGTGTCTAGATTCTGCAGAAGGACGTGAAGCAGAGCTCAGACTTGAGGTCCGAAGGAGACAGGTGCACACATACCTGCCTTGCACGGCAGTGCTTCCGAAGGTCAGGGTCAGGAGACTTGTGGAGTGTCCCCACAGTGGTCGTTCAACTGCCCGTTACTGGGCCTTATGCCAGGCCTGCTGGATTAGGCTCTGGAGGTGCGACCTCCCAATCTGTATTTTCAAATGCCCTCCCAGGTCACGAGAGTTAAATGGTCAATGGTTAGATTTTCTCCAGGCATTGGTGGCAAGAACAGCTCCTGCCACTGACTGCAGCCTCTGAGGGCAGTGTTGGACAAGGTGCAGTGTGGTCGTCCCCCATTTAATCTAAGCCCACACTCCAGGGGTGAACCAGGTGGTAATCTACCACCGGGGCTTGGAGGCCTTGCCCCAGGAGGTTGAACTAACCTCTCTGCCCTGGCCTTTCTAAGTATGCTGAGCTGGGGCAAGCCACCCACTTGCCTCGAGTGGGTTCCTCACCGGGGATGCTGGATATAGAATTTCCATAAGAGGCTTCGGACCCCAGTGTCCTCTCTGAGAAGCTCCTGGGAGAGGCCTGGGCAGCGTCTTCTCTAGGAAAATCCAAGAAATTGTTCTGTCTTTTATGACCTTAACAGTATTGGCCCATTCCAGCATGCCTTCGCCTGGATCTGGAGCCAGCTCTGCGTGTCATGCTGTACCTGCACGTTCTGGTGTCTGTGGAAACGTCTGCTGGAGAGAGATATATTCCAGAGTCTTCTAGAAAATTTTAGAAAATCGGAGTTCTTTTTTACTTCCACCCAAAGGAGTTATGTATACAAGGAGATACAGTTACTCTAGTTTCTGGCACACTAACATCCATATGCGAGGAGTCTTGACCATGTAGAATTGCGACTGAAAAATCAGGCTCTAAAAATACATAAACCTCACCTGGGAGTGGTTTTCCTTCTGTGTGGTGTATCGAAATCTCAGGGTGGCATTCATCTCTGTCAGACTCATTTATTGATACAACATTTTGGATGGCAGTGCTCCCCCCCATTTTATTGAGGTACAATTGACAGATAAAATTTTAGAAGTTTAAGGTGTACCACCTGATGATTTGCTGTACACATAGAAGGTGGAATGATGACCACGATAAGGTTTGTTAACACACCCATCGCCTCACATCGGTTAGGGTTACACAGTTTCCATCACACACAAAGAACTCAAGTAACTCGTTTCCTTCTGTTGCAGAGCCTGGCCAAGCTGACCGATGGCTTCAAGAATAGCTTTTCTCTCAGCGACCCTCCGCAGGACTTCCCTCACAATCCAGGTGTGCTCGGCGATTCCTTACCTCAACAGTTCTGCGATGCTGGGTCTCAGACTGACATCATTGGAGAGGTACGCCAAGAATGGGAGGACGAGCCGAGGGTGCCAGGACAGAAAAGAGCTGCTTTTGTGCTGCCATCACTCATTTGTTTGATTTTGCCACTTTCTCTTCAGAAATGTTTTCCCTTTTGTGCCATTAAGTTTGAAGGAAAAATCCAGCTGTGAAGACTCCATGACCTGGAAGGCAATTGAATTGCTTATTATCTCTGACCTTGTGATTTGGGTTCTTTAAAACAGCAGACTCCTTCTGAGAATTGAGTTTAGATTTGTGGTTTTTTCTATTTTTTAAGATTTATTTATTCAGAGAGAGAAAGAGTGCGGGGGTGAGGTGGGGGGCAGAGGGAAATGGAAAAACTTAAGCAGACTCTGTGCCGAGTGGATCATGACCTGAGCAAAAGGCAGTTGCCCAGCCAACTGAGCCAACCCAGGCACCCCTCCATGTCCTTTTGATAGATGAGGGGATCGAGGTGCCAAGTCCCCTGAGGTCATGTGGCCAGGGAGAGGCAGGTCGTCCTGGGTTTGAATTGACATCTCTGAGGCCTAAACCCCTGTGCTTTCTACTACATCAACGCACTTGTAAAAAAGTGTATCGAAAGGCTGAACTGGATTGGTTGGCTATTGCTGCATAACCAATTACTCCAGAACCTAGCATCTTAAAACACGCCTTTATTATCTCAGACTTACACCAGAGCTCAGGAGTCTGGGTGGGGTCCTCTGCCTCAGGGGCTCTTCGGAAACTGCCAGTGAGGAGTCACCCAGAGCTGCGGTCTCATCTGAGGACTCGACTGGGGAAGGGGCCACTCTGAAGCTCACATGACTGTTGGCAGGATTCACTTCCCCATAAGTTGCTGGATGGAGGGCTCTGCTTCTTTATGGTACAGACCTCTCTGGCACAGTAGCTTGCTTCATCAAAGTGGCAAACAGAGAGTCTGCTGGCAAGATGGAAGTCACCGTCTTTTATAACAGAATCTCAGAAATGGCTTCCCATCTTCTTTCCGTCATCTGTTGTATTCTGCTGGTTACGGTCAAATCATGGCCCTAGGGCATTCTCAAGGGGATTTCACATGGGTGAGTCCCAAGAGGCAGAGACCATTGGGGACCATCTTAAGACATCTGCGCAACTCACTTCATTCTCACTTCCGTGCTATAGGACTACACTGGAACCGTGAAACAGGAACCCGTTGTACCCGTTGGGCTGTAGCTTTCTCCTTTTTTGACCAAGATTTCCATTTTGTTCTCAAAGAAGAGTGCAAAAATAGAGCTTAGAGATCTATAGACAGCATTGAGAAGAGGTTTTTTTTCCCTTTAAGATTTTATTTCTTGGGGCACCTGGGTGGCTTAGTGGGTTAAAGCCTCTGCCTTTGGCTCAGGTCATGATCTCAGGGTCCTAGGATCGAGCCCCGTATCCGGCTCTCTGCTCAGCAGAGAGCCTGCTTCCCTTCCTCTCTCTCTGCCTGCCTCTCTGCCTACTTGTGAGCTCTGTCAAATAAATAGATAAAATCTTTTTAAGAAAGATTTTATCTATTTATTTGAGAGAGGGAGAGAGAGTGAGAGAGAGCATGAGAGGGGAGAAGGTCAGAGGGAGAAGCAGACTCCCTGTGGAGCTGGGAGCCTGATGTGGGTCTCGATCCCGGGACTCCAGGATCATGACCTGAGCTGAAGGCAGTGGCTTAACCAGCGGAGCCTCCCATGCACCCGAGGAGAGGTTTTAAGAAATGACATTTCTTGGTCTTGTTGAGGGGTCAGCTGCAGGAGTCTCAAACAAGGTGATGAGGTGAAAAGTAGCCGTTTCCAGTGTAGACAGTTTCTGGAGCTGTGATATTATGGATATAAAGATATTTATATTAAGGAAACCATGGAGAAGGGCTTTGGACAAGGCTATTAAAATGTGCACAATGGTGACCCATCTCACTGGAGAACGCTCGCTCCATCCCTCATTCAAAGCAATAAAGATGTAGAGAAATTCCTATTGACTTATGTCAAAACTGGCATCAATAAATTTAGCACTAGTCATTCAAATAGAATATTTTCCAATGTTTGTTGACATGAGATTATTTAAAAAAAAATAGTGGCTGTAACATGTGGTCTAGGTAAGGTCAGATCTACAGAGATAATTGGTTTAATGAACTAGTGTTATATGTTTCCAGGAATGAAGGAAGACGTAAACAAGGTGAGCTACAGATACCTCCCATACAGGTCTTTTTGGTTTTGTTTTAGGAAATTGTTTAGTTCAGCATAATTGGTATGAAAATATTTAAGCCCAGCTAGCAATCATGTCAGAGTGCCACATTTCAATTCCAACTCCTAGGATGACGGGCCCCCATCAGACTCTTCCACACCTTGCTTTCCTTCCTTTTGACCTTTAGTTCTAGAACATGCTACGTAACATTCGAAGGAGGCCTGTAGCCCATGTCTCACCCAGCTAGTCCATCTTCAGATCTTGCGACTTCATAGAACATTCTTCTGCATTCATTGAAGAACGAGAGAACGTACTGTACAAAATGGGATGAATATTTTTGCCTTTGTGTCAACTTCTACTAAATAATTTGCCGTTTTTTTAAACTTAATTTGTTGTTGTTGTTAAGAATTACACAATAGATGAATACACTTCTACTGTTAAAAAAAAAATCCACCAGTGTTGGGGAAGCAAAGTCTTCCCAGCTCCACTTGCAGCTTCCACCAGCCAGGGTGGCAGGCGAGCCCTGCTGGGTGTGTTTCCTTCCAGACCCTTGAGAAATGGAAATGCAAAGACAAATTAAAATATTCTCCATTGTCGCTGAAAGTTTAAATAAATTTTCTATTTTGAAAATACGTCTTTAATATGTCTCTTCCCCCTTTTTTTCCTTCTGTTCTGGAAAGTTTGTCTTTGATGATAAAACAAGACTCGTGGACCGTGTCAGGCTTAATTGGCAGTATGAGGAAGCCAGAAAGAGGTAAGAAGCTCCTTTCTCAAACCTCGCCTTCTGCCTCCTTCCTTTCTCCCCTGCAAAAAGGTTTTGTGGAGCTCCAGGGTGAGACTCTCCTCTTTTTATCAGAAAGCAGTGTCTACTAGAATACGAAATCCACGATCTTCCTTTCTGGGTGAGGCTCTTACTGCCCATGACAAAATTTCATGTGCATTTAAAATGCGTAATTCTCACTATTGTGGACAGTTCTGAAGCCATGACTGAAAAAAGGCAGAGACTTCTCAGCTTCTGTCTCGGCCCCCCGCCGTCCCTCAGACCTGCTTCAACAGAATTGCCTTATCTTTTATATATGTCTTTTCTAACTGCAGAGGTGAATGGAAACAGTCACATATCTGGGTTTAAAAGACAGTGTAATAGGGACCAGGTCAGCAGGTGCTAGCGGTCCCTCACCCGCGGGACTTGGGTGGAGAGAATCGCAGCACAGCCTTTTCTGTTGACTTCCGCTGGAAATCATCCGCCTTCGGAGAATCGAGACTTGAGCCTGTCTGTACGTGTTCAGAATTTGTCTTCCTGTCCCCCTCTCCCAGCCCTAAGCATCGGACAAGGGCAGAGTTGAGAGGCAGTGCGGAGCGCTCGCGGGCAGGCGGAATCTTGAGCATGCCGCGTTCCTCCCCGCCTTCGCGGGGCCCTGTTCCCGCATTCTGACCCTGCCCTACTCTCGGGTCCCCTTGCTAGAAACCCTCTCTCTCTTTTGCGTCTTCTGAAAAGAGCCTTAAAACCAAATTATTTCCCCATATGTGCTGCAGAAAGCCGTGAAGCATGTCTTTTTAAAGAAAAGTTTTTTAGTCACATGTGAACTATTTTCTGAGAGGGTGGGGGAGAAGGAGCGGAGTGCCAGGGGGGTCAGGGGGTCCTTTCTGGAAATGAGATAGTTGGGTTGGCTGCAGATACTGTATCGTTCATGATGTCTGGAAATCCACTTTGTTGCCTTTTTAGAAAATGTAAAAATAGCTACAGAAGCGGATCAGATGACTCCGTGCTGGAGGGCCGGCATGAGCGGACACGGGCTTTCTGATGGCTCGGAGCTCGAAGCCCCGCTTCTTCCTGGCTGCTCGCCTCGTATCTGGGGTGGGCCTTCCGTTTCCACACGGACCACTGCCAAGTGCATTCAGCCGTGCCGCTTATCGCTGTGGTCGTGTTCTCCGTGTGCCCCGCGTGCCTTCTCCTGAGCTCACTGCTGTCTGTCCGGGCCGCTGTCTGCTTGGAGTACGCCTCTGCTCGTTCTTGCGTGCTTCTGCTGGACCGCACAGCGTGGGTGCTAGAATTTGCCGTGTCGTATTAAATTGCAGAAAATAGTTGGTTGCTATGCTTTGCGACATAATTGTTACATGTTTTGCTGCGACATTTACTAAACATAACAAGTGATTTCTTTGTTTTCTAGAGGTACTACGGGTATACAGTGGGTAACCTTCTAAATGCTGAGACAAGACATTTGGGGGAAAAGGCAAATATTTAAGAAAATTATTCAGGGGAGGACACTGCGTTTCACGGGCATCTTTTAAACGACAGTGCTATTTCAGGATGACCAGGACCTTGTTAGGAATTGCACGCAGCTGCGGGGTGGGGGGAGCAGGACCCCGGTGGGCCGGAAATGCCGTTCTGGGCTCCATTGGCCACATTTAAATATCAGGGACCCGCGTGGAGATGTCCTGGATTGGCTTGCACAAGCACAG
Organism: Taxidea taxus jeffersonii; assembly: GCA_003697995.1. Taxonomy (NCBI): domain Eukaryota; kingdom Metazoa; phylum Chordata; class Mammalia; order Carnivora; family Mustelidae; genus Taxidea; species Taxidea taxus. The sequence goes on from ML100029.1 coordinate 78,365, forward strand.
CGTGTCCTTTTCCCATTAGCACAGTGGTTCCCACCAGGCGGAGTGGAGGAGGGGGGACTTTACCTCCAGGGGACTCTGGCTGTGCCCTGAGGCAGGTTTGGTTGTCACAGCTCTGGGGGACCTGCTCGGCCGCTGCTCAGCATCCCACGGTGCATTGGCCGGCCCCACACAGAGAACGAACCCCCGTACGTCACCAGTGCCAAGGCCGAGAACCCCTGCTCTGGCTGGAGGACTGTGGTACCTCGGTGGGGCCATCCCCGCAGGATTTCCTGCTGGCTGCCGTGTGTGGGTGACCCCACTAGCTCCATCCGCGCCCCCCGGAAGGGGGCAGAGGAGCTGCTGGGAGAGTGGGAGATTGTGCTTCTGTCTGTGCAATATCTAACCTTGTTCTGGACATTTCAGAAAAAATAGTGTGCTTTATGCAATGCGGTGACGTATGGTCTTCAACCTGTTTGGGAGATAACAAGAATATGTCGGTCTGTCAGTGGCTCTGCCTGCGGGTGACGACTTCTCGCTACCACATCCCAGGACCTGCTGGGGCTGTGCGTGCGTGCGTGTGCGTGCGCACTTGTGTTTTCCTCTTTGTCTTTATTACAAAAATAGTACACGAATACATTGTTTTTGTTACAGGCGCACACAGTGGAGACCACCCACTTCCCCTTCTCTGATCCTGCTTCCTACCCTTCATGGTTTGGTGTGACACCTTCCAGGCTTTTACCTAAACGTTTGAATAAAGGAAGCCCGGTGTCGTTAAATGGAGGATGTGATGGGTACCTGGCTTAGAGTGCATAGCCCTCCCTCTGTGCACGGGCATCTTAGACGGGGTGTGGTTCTTCCCTTTCACAAAGGGCACGCATCTCTTCACAGGCCCCAGCCTCGCAGAAATGACTGTGTCCTCGGACTGATACTTAGCGATGAAATGTAAAGATCTTAATGCACATATGTTGAAATGTTTTGGAGGGGCACCTGGGCAGCTAAGTTGGTCAAGCGTCTGACTCTTGATCTCAGCTCAGGTCTTTATCTCAGGGTCCTGAGTTTGAGCCCCACGTGAAGCCTACTTAAAAAAAGAAAAAAAGAGAGTTTTGATAGATAACCCCACATTGCCTTCCAGAATGACTTAGCCACCCTGCACTGCCACCAATGCCAATTAAATATCTTCATTCTTTGTCAGTTTTACTAGAGTAACAGGCAGAGACCTTCTCTCAGTTGTCATGTGCTTCTCCCTGGTGTGAATGGTACATTTCCTCGTGCTGTTCAACATAATTTTGTGTGACTTTTGGTTCTTTTAATTGCTGGGCCTGAATTCTTTTTTCTAGACAAGTGATCCTTTTAAAACATGTTAGATGCTGTCATTCCCCTGTTCCACATGGTTCTCAAGCCTTGAAGGAGGCCGCTTTTGTTCCCCAGGGAACAGTTTCCGTCCTCAGGACTAGTGACAGCGCACTGCCGGCAGCCAGTGGGCGGAACCCAGGGAGGCTGCCGACCAGCCCACAATGCACAGTGCGGCCCCACGGCAAAGACTTCAGTTCCCCCCAGGGTGTCAGTAGTGCCTCAGCTGAGAAACCTTACTCTTGGCCTTCTGATTTTGCTCCCAAATCCCTACTGTGAGGACAACAAGGGCCCATGGGAGCCAGTTTTCTACTAACCCTGGGCGTTAGCCCACTCCCCACTGTGTCCTCCCTTGCCCGGTTCTGGATGGACACGCCGGGTCTCCAGCCTGCCAGCACACTCCTGACTTAGTGCCCGGAGTCGGCAGAATCACGGCCCTCTCAAGATGTACACGTCCCAAAGCTCAGAACCTGGTGGCTGTGTTGCCTTCGGTGGCAGAAGACACTTTGCAGATGGGATTAAGTTAAGGACCTTGAGATCGGTGATAGTTCTGGATTACCCAAGAGGGCTGTCATCACTAGGGCCCTTAGAAGAGGGACAGTCTGGGAAGGAGATGTGAGGGAAGCAGAGATCAGAGAGGTGTGGGCCACAAGCCCGAGGCCTGGGGGCAGCCCCGAGAAATGCCAGTGCCATGGATTCTTCCCTCCAGCTTCTAGAAGGATCACAGCCCTGCCCACCCATTTTTGCCTTTGGACTTCTGAGCTCTAAGATAATGATGTGTGCTGTTTTAAGGCACCGGGTCTGTGGTCTTCTGTTACAGCAGCACGAGGACACCCGCACCGTGCTCTTGGCCTTCACTGTTTCCTCTCCTGCCGGTGGAATGCTTTGTCTCAAATCGTCAGGTGGCTTCTGCTCTCCTCTTGGTCCCCTTGTCGGAGATGCTTCCTTGATCATCCGGAATAAAATAGCATGCCCCATTCCTGCCCCCATCACCTCAGTGCTCCCAGCAAATGTGACCACCTAAACCATTCTCTGCATGCGTGTTTGCTGTTTTATCATCTGTTTTTCCCTCCGAGAGCGTAAATCTCACAAGGGCAGGGAGTTTTGTCTGTTTAGGTCACTGCTGTGATTCCAGTAGCTGAATACCACTGAATAGCTTTTGGATGGGTAAACGAAGGCCCCGTCTGGTCACACTTGCTGTCTGGCCCTTGCTTCTGGCAGTGGGCAGGCAGAAGGCGTCCTGGGGGCCCAGGGCAGTTCCAGGCGGACGGCGCTGCTCTTGGCTCCCTTCCCCAAGGCCCGCGTCCTGATGGGAGCCTTGAGGTACTTCCCCTTGAGCTGAGGAGAGAAAAGGTATCAAGATGTGCCTGTCTTTAGGGATCTAACAGGTGGGGGAAGGTCTCTCCATTTCAAGAACCATGTTGGCAGGATCTGTAATCACACCAGGCTCAGCTTACAGCTCTTGGGCCTTTATGGACATTTGAAGAGGCTCCCCTGAGGTGGCTGCAGGGCACCTTTCCAGACCCCGCGGAGTAATTCGATTTTGCCTCTAGTCACTGAAGTCAGTTCTTCTAGATCTGGCTCGATCCGGTGAGCGAGAGAGCGCCTGGCTTGTAACCTACTCGGCTGTGGGTCACATGGTTGCCTGCTGCACCTGGCAAGGCGCTCGGCTGGCCACACCTTGGAGCTGCGGTCAGGACAGCCTCATGTCCCCACCCCGCTGTAGACATGTGACATTAGGGAGAGTCATTCCTGCACGAGACGTTCAGCTTGCCTACCCTCTGCAAAACCTCCTGGGCTTTACCGCTTCTAAGCTGGGGGGGTGGGGGTGTGTGTATTTCAGGGATGTCTCCCTTGCACATCTAGATTTGAGATGGTTTTTCAGAGTTGTGAAATTGTCAACACGCAGTGTTCTGGACAACGAGAAGTATCAGGATGTATTCGGATCTAAAGGAAGTTTGTGGAAGTGGGACTCATAATTCCAAGTGGTAGTGATTGCTAGAGAATCCCCTAGACCGAACCACTACTCTAGTGGTGACTGGTTTTGTGTTTCCAACTCCTGCTCATGTGAAATGTACCAAACAAGTGCTTCTTTGTTTCCCTTCGGGAAGTCACTTTGGATTCTCAAGGCAGACCTTATGATTGGAATATTTTCACATTATTGGTTGAAAATTTTAGAATTTTTCTTTTCTTTTTTTTTTTTTTAAGATTTTATTTATTTGAGAGAGAGTGAGAAAGAGAGCATGAGAGCGGAATGAGGAGCTGAGGGAGAAGCAGGCTCTCCCCGCTGAGCAGGGAGCCCAATGCAGGGCTTGATCCCAGGACCCCGGGATCTTGACCTAAGCCGAAGGCAGACACTTCACCAACCGAGCCACCTGGGCACCCCAAAATTGTAGAATTTTTCAAAGCCAGTTTGGAAGAACAAGCCTTGAACCAATCCCGGTGACACAGATAGTTCCTTATTTTTAACCTAAGAGCACTTGTTCCAGAACTGTGCACAAACTGTAGCTGTTTCCACAGCAACACTCACAGTCCAGCTAGGAACAAAACATTTGGCCCATCCAGTTTCTGTGTCTTAGCACATGTTGCCAGGATAGGTCCTGCTGTTCCTCCGCTGTCAGGAATCAGTGTCCTGTTAGGGTTCCAGTCGGCTCGACATTTAGCTCAGTCAGTAATTTTATCACCCACCTGATCTCGATCTCAGCTGAGGATTTCTTGAACTTCTGCTGTTCACTTACATTGATATTTACCAAAAGAAAACTAAAGAGAGAAAACATAAGCAGTATCAAATCTGTAGCTGTGATTGAAATCTGAAGGCACATGTCTCGAAGCTGACACCGTGTCCCAGAATGTGGCCTTGCGGTCCCACCATGTCCCATAACCATCAGATGGGACTGTGGCTTGCCTGGAGTTCCGTCTCCCTTCCAGAAAACAGTCATATTTTAGGAACACACAAAATTATATGGTAGAGTGCAGACTTTAGGTATAAATTCAAATAATTAAGGATTTTTTTTTAAGATTTTATTTATTTATTTGACAGAGAGAGATCACAAGTAGGCAGAGAGGCAAGCAGAGAGAGAGAGAGGAAGGGAAGCAGGCTCCCTGCTGAGCAGAGAGCCCGATGCGGGGCTCGATCCCAGGACCCTGGGATCATGACCTGAGCTGAAGGCAGAGGTTTTAACCCACTGAGCCACCCAGGTGCCCCAAGGATTCTTTTAGATATATAAAATATACCTCAAAACTGTGTTGTATTAGAAGTGCATTTTTTGCAGTAAAAATGCAAATCACATTTAGGATTTCCGTGTGAATTGTGAGGGTCTCATAGTTTCTGCAACATCAATGCAGGTTTCCATGCATGGTTTAATGGTGCCTGGTTATAGCAGAAAACGTGTTCGGGGGATGCCTGGGTGGCTTAGTGGGTTAAGCCGCTGCCTTCGGCTCGGGTCATGATCCCAGCATCCTGGGATCGAGTCCCACGTCGGGCTCTCTGCTCGGCAGGGAGCCTGCTTCTCCCCTCCCCTCTCTGCCTGCCTCTCTGCCTACTTGTGTGATCTCTGTCTATCAAATAAATAAATAAAATCTTTAAAAAAAAAAAGAAAAGGTGTTCGGGGAAACAAAGTGAGGGAAAATGATTCTTCTTTTACTTCTGCCTGCGTCAGACCTATTCAGGGGATAGAATTTGGAGATCACATAATAAATATGAAACCTGAATGCTTGATTTAAGGATTTGCTTTTGTTTCTTCTCTATCATGAGCACACGGACATACATTTTAAAGCTTTTAAAGGCATTTGCGAGAGGTTATTTATCCTCTGCTAACCCTGACACACAAAGTGTCGTCCTTGCAGATGGTTTGTTTCCAGGCCAGCAGCAGAGTAGACGAGACACACTGCATCACAGGCAAAGCCGGCTTGCCCGTCCCATGGTGAGTGCACGGGAAGTCACTGAAGGAATCCTTCTAGAGCTTTTGGCTTCCAGTGCAGACAGACAGGACGTATGTGCCTCACCCCCGAACATCTGCATCTGGAGTGTGGTTGTAGGGAAGGAAGTGGCACTTGTCCATATTCTTCTGGATTCACAGCTCTGAGACGACCATGCAGTTATTTGCATCCTTGTGAGATTTAATTATGTGAACAAGCACTCTTCAGCGTAGAAGTGCTTGCCCCGTGTTCAGCACAGCCCGAACAGCTTTTCTGGGTGGGCCACACGAAGTTGGCTTCATCCTAATCTTGTCTGTGCTGCCAAGGTGGTCCCTTGCTGTGCATCTCTACATACTTGTCTCGTAAGCCGTGCAGTGTCACGGGTTACACCGGGTGTCACTTGGGCCACTGTACTATTTGTCTTGTGCCTTCGGTGACAGACCTTTGGAAGTTGGCCCTTCGCCTCTCTTCCCACCTATAATTCTTCTCTTCCCACATTCTGTTTTTTTGGTAGAGGATAAGACTTGAAATTTGCCTGGAACGAGGAGGATTATCTAGGGCTGCATTATCATCTGCCCCCTCGGCAACTTGAATGCTTATAGAGCGACAGCTGACCAGCACCGGGCCGGCTCACGTGGAATCTTGATCACCTCCCATGTACACCTCAGAAAACTCACAGGGAGTGCTTTTAAAGACGTGGGTGCTTGTAGTATGTGAATGAGAATTAGTATATGTTACAGAGTAACACTGTGAACGTCAGCTGGGTTCAGAGAGGCTTTCCTGTGGCTTGTTCGAATAAATGACTGAAAAATTATGAGGACACAATGGATTTGCTCAGTGTTGTTCTTCTCTTTCACATTCATTCCTTACTCTTGACTTGTCTTGATCTCCAGTAGAACGTTCCAGTAATTTCATTGGGTATCATGTCTGATTTGGCACCAACTTATTTATGGGCCGACTCGGAATATGTTTTCCTTGGGCTTCAGTTATATGACTGCCATAAATTTTCATTACACTAATTAGACATAGATGGATGTTCCAGCCCGCTTGGATCCCGAGTCCCAGTCAGCCGCCTCTGCCAGCAGTATTTTTCAGTGACATGATCTGGCACCATTTTCCAACACATTTTCAGGAAATTAGTTTTAAGTTGGAAAAGAACTTGCCTAATAAAGCTACTGACGTTCAACTGTTTTCTTTACCTTCTTGGGGAATGGGACTTGAGTAAAATGTGCACATTTAAACTATAACTTGTATATATTTTTTTAAAGATTTTATTTATTTCTTTGAGTCAGAGAGAGAGAGAGTGCAGAAGCAGGGAGGAGGGGCAGAGGCAGAGGGAGAAGCAGGCTCCCCTCAGAACAGGGAGCCTCACGTGGGGCTCGATCCCATAACCCCAAGATCATGACCTGAGCCGAAGGCAGATGCTTAACTGACTAAGCCACCAGGCGTCCCTACTCTTACTTTTTAATTTTATTTTTTTACCATTGGTTTCCTCGATGGGTTTGGTACTTGAAGAAGGCGTCTTATCCAGTGCTCCAGCCAGGCTGCCCAGTCCCCATGCTCATGTCTAGCTCGAGAGGAGCCTGAGCTGCTGCGGGGCTCGCCCCCAGGCTCTAACATGAGGGCCAGCACCCACTGATTGGCGGTTTCTGCAGGGAGCACAGTGTTGAGAAGGATTCTGAGGTCCGGACCTAGTGGGCAGGATGCCAGCTTCGATGAGTTTGTGTGTCTGGGGTAGGGGACAGGGTGGTGTCAGGAGTGCTCCTGCCATTCCTGTCATAGTGAGGATCATCACCTGGGAGCCTAACATAGGCCCCTAAGAGCTTCACGGCCAATTAGATCCAGCAGGCCAGGCCGGGCTGCCTGAAGGCAGAGGGTTTTCAAACCGAAGTGAGCGCCGGAAGTACTTGGCGGACTTGTTAAAGCCCAGGTTGCCCATCCCCATCCCCAGAGTGTCGCGTTCAACAGCCCTGGAGCGGCACCCCACGTTTCCATTTATAACAAAGCTCCTGGTAACGTGGAGGCTGCCTGCTGGTCAGGGATCCCACTTTGAGAATCGCTGTCTTAGAGGCTACAGGGCCATGCACCCCTGCTGCTTCCCTGTCTTCACAGCTCTCTGTGACCCCAGAGGAGTCCCTGGGTTTTGTTTTTGGGGCATATATGTCAACGTCTGCCCTCCACAGTGCTGGGTTCAGGGGGAGTCTGGCGTCCCTCGTTTCTGCCTGAAAACAGATAGCCTTCCTAGGTAGCCCCACTTAAACTCAAAGGGCTGAAACCTTTCTCCTTCACCCATGAAAGGCTGCTCTGAAAATATAAGCCACATCCGTCTCATTTAATCTGCATTTGGCAACAACTCAGGACACAAAGCCACGCCGCCTGTGTGCCAAGCCAACACGCAGAAGGTGGCGTGGGTTGCCGGGCGCTCCGGGGTTTCTGTTCTGGAGCCCTGTGCTGGGTGCACTGCTCTCCCGTCCAGGTGCTGTTGCCAGTTAGGCCCGGCAGAGCAGGCAGGAAGCCAGAAGCATCCCTCGGGGATCCAACACTGTGTTTAGCTCCTGATGATGGCAGATGGGGAGAGAGGAGCTGGTTCCGTCCTGCTCTGGGTCAGTGTCGTGGAGGAAAGCATGAATCAGAACAGCACGGGGCCTGGGGTGTGGAGGATGCCAGCCTTCCCGTCCATCCTTTGAGGCAGGCCTGCCATGCTTATTGCCATCCCTAGTCTCCCAGAGCGGGGCAGGCGATGCAGAGGATCTACACATTCTTTTTATCACCCATCGTTTCCAGATGCTTTCTTTTTGTCATTTAGGGTTCACTCGGTGCAATAATTTCCGTACTTAGCACAGGGAGTTTCCGGAATCCGTGCGATGGTATGGAGAACATGCGGTGCTATGTTGGCCTCATGGATCTTTCTGGGCCCGTCTCTTGCAGAGTCTCGACGATTCAGCAGCAGCTGGCCCAGCTTGAGAACGAGTCATGGCCCGGCCTGGCAGAGGCCGACAGGGACCGGTTGCAGCTGATCAAGGAGAAGGAAGCCCTGCTCCAGGAGCTGCAGCTCATCATTCAGCAGAGAAGGCCGGTGGAAGACGTGGCACGGCTGGAGGGGGAGAGGAGGCGCCTGGAGGAGGAGATCCAGCGTGCTCGGGCCACGTCGGTGCAGGGCGCCACGGAAAGGTGGGTGGCCTTGCGCCGTGTCGGGAGCAGGCGGGACCCAGCATCCGGGCAAGAGCCAACCAGAAATGTGAGCTTGGAGAACTTGCCCGTGACCTGCAATTGGTCCTGGCCGTTAAGACGCAGGGCATCGGCCGCCCGGTGTGCTTCCTGGCGGAGCAGAGGGAAGGCGGCCGCTGGAGGGAGCACGGGCCTTCCCTGCTGTGGAAGGTGCCAGCTCTGCCCAGGGCGCCCGCGGTTCCTGTTTGGAAGTAGGAGGGCATGCAGTGAGGGGAGCCGGGAGCCCCTTGCTTAGCGCCCCACCTTCCAGCATCGGGGTGCGTTCCCCTTGGCTGCGGGACGGCCAGCAGGAGGCTGCGGGCCCGGAGAGGGAGCCCCGTTGCTGGCGGGGCCGGTGTTGCGGCGAGCTACCCGTTCCTCTCATCTGCGACTTGGGCCTCCCCCGGGAGCTGCCAGCTCTGCAGCAGCACGAGGCTGGCAGCCGGGCACGTGCCCGCTCCCAGAGGCGCCTCTCCGTGGCCCGTCTCGGGGTCTCCGCGGGCATCAGAGGCGTGAGGCCGGCCGGCAGCCCGAGTCCTTGTTGCCCAGCCTTTTGGTGTGTGCCGGGCCACCGCCTTCCATTTGCCACATGCGGTCCCGGGCCGTGTCGGAGGCCGGCTCTGTTCCGCATTTCGCGGCTGTCAGGAGTGTATCTGCGGGGACCCGCTGAGCTTTGGAGAGGCCTGCCCCGGGTCATCACCCATGCGATCGTGTGCTGGACCTTCACATGCCGTGCGTCAGGAGGGCTGGACGCTGTGTGCGCATGAGCCTTCGTGCGTAGCGTGTCACAGCTGAGTCACTGTGTGCGGACCGACGCCCTTAGGGCTGTCATCTAATCACACGGGAGTTTACCCAACCGAGGTACGTGTTGGGGTTATCGATGCTTGGATAGTCATCGTTAACAGAGGTCTGTGTGGTGACATTAGTGGCTGATGTTATTGCTGGCGGGAAGTGGTGGCCATGGGAGAGCCCGGCTCAGAGGAATACAGGAGCGAATTTTAGTTTGCTTGAGGCGATCGCATGCCCTGTCACTTCACTCAGAATAAACGCAGAGTTGATTTGATCCTGGAAAGGGACTGTGAACTGAAGTTTTCGCTTGTGCTCCTGTGCTTCCGTTCTCCGCGGGTATTCTGTTGTGTGTGTTCTGGGTGGGAGGCCTTGGGAGATCACCGGCTGGGTTGTCTCTTAAGGAGGGTGGCCTCTGTCCCGTGAATGCCCCCTGCTGCTCAAGACCCCACATGCATGACCCTTGACTATTTTTGCCCTCGCCACATGGAAATCCCAGCACACATGAGTGCCGGCGTCCCAGGGTACAAATCCTCAGAACCCCATGGAGCTGATGGGACCCTCGGTGCCCGGGTTCAGGGACTGGGTTGGCCAAGCTCGTCCAGCTATTGGAGTCTCTTCTGGGACCAGGCCAGGCGCCCAGTCCTGGGATGCAGAGCCCTCCACTGGGACTGAGTTGGCCCAGTGTGTCTCCTGAATCTGCTGCTAAGTGACCTTGGGCCGAGAAGGGCGTCCGCTGCTGTTGACAGGCACTTCCACGGCAGCCACTTCTGCCAGTGGTCACTGTCTGTGACCCGCGCTGCACAGCGAGGCCGGTGGGGGGGGCGCTAAGTGCCGGGGCGTTCTGGGCCAGGCGGAGGCAGGCCTGTTTCTCTGTGTGCCTCCCTTCATTGGATGCACACTTGGATTGGGAGTGTGGACCCAGAGGTGGGAGGCTTTCCTTGGAACAGACTGAGGGCTGTTAGACCCAATGTGGACGCGGAGCAAAGTGGCCGAGGTCGGCGTCTTCCGGCTGAGATGGGCTAGTGAGTGTCACTGGGGATTGGGACGGTGTCAGGCCTTTTCCCCGTCAAAGGACAGACCTGTTTTAAGGGTGCCTGCTTGGTCACACGTTCAATGCTGTGGTTTGATTTATAAACAAGGACTATTTTGTTCTGAGGCAAACACATCCATTCATTCATTCAAGCGTTGGGTGCCCGGATGTGTTGGGTTCCATTCAAGGCAGTGGAATTAGTGGACAGAGTTCATTTCAGAAATCCTAAAGTTGAAGATAGTGGAAAGAAGAGAAAAATGCCCTCCAACCCTGTGACAGTTGCTGTTTTGTTTTATTTGTGTCTAATCTTAATTCTATGGGTTTTAGAATCGCATGCGTTTTTGCCCAGAGCGGGGCTTAAGCAAGGGACTCGGATTCGTTCGCAGGAATTCCAGCGGATTACTGCGTGCTGTGCATGTGAGGCTGTCTTCTAGTCTAGTCCAGCCTCTCTGGACTCATCCTTTCTGTCAGTGCACCTGCCACTCCTCCTCCCATCCGTTCACCACCCGCCCATCTCTGGAGCTTCTACGGTGTATCAGGCATTGTTCAGGGTGCTGGGGGGACAGCGTCAAGCAAGACACAAACAGTCTCTGTCATTGTGGTGTTTGTGACCTACAAGTATTTTCTAGAATGGAGTCATTCAGACCTAAATTGCTTGGGGAAATTTGCAGTTGAATTTCTTGTTGGGAAAATAAACTCACTCTCTTTGAAATCCACCAGTGGACTCTTTTCTTACCTACAGGATTCTGCTTCAGGAAAAAAGAAATTGTCTCCTTATGCAGCTGGAAGAAGCTACCCGCTTGACATCCTATCTCCAGTCCCAGTTAAAAAGGTCGGTAACTTTATTTTTTTTCCGGGGGGAGGGGCGGTGGTGCAGAGGGAGAGAATCTCAAGCAGCCTCCACGAGGTCGTGGCCTGAGCTGAAGTCAGGAGTTAGAGGCTTAACTGCCTGAGCCACCCAGGTGCCCCTAAAAAGGCAAATAACTTTATTTTATCTTATTTTTAAAAATTTTCTTAAGACTTTATTTATTTGAGAGAGGTAGAGAGAGTGCACAAGTAGGTAGATCAGCAGGGAGAGGGAGAAGCAGGCTCCTCGCTGAGCAGGGAGCCCCATGCGAGGCTCAATCCCAGGACCCTGAGATCATGACCTGAGCCGAAGGCAGACGCTTAACTGACTGAGCCCCCCAGGCGCCCCGAAGCAGGTAACTTTAAAAGAGCAAACTATGCCTAATTATCATGCTATGATGGCATGTCCATGAACTTCATCATTCCCTTGAACGTGCTTTTCCTCCTACCAAAATTTAGAACGAAGTGGCTGTAAACACAGAGGGGGGAAGCGGCTACGTTGTATTTTTAAGAGGAGCCTCTGATGTCGGGGTGCAGGGAGTGGGAGGAGAACCAAGCTTGGCTTCACGACAGAGGGTCTGAAGTCAAATTC